>VZRU01008084.1:41871-68415 GCA_013398155.1 Pedionomus torquatus
CTCCAGGTGGGGTCTCACCAGAGCAGAGTGGCAGAATCACCTCTCTGGATCTGCTGGCAACACATCTTTTGATGCAGCCCAGGATGTGATTTGTCTTCTGGGCCTCAAGTGTGCACTGCCTGCTCGTGTCTAGCCTCTCGTCCATCAGTACTCCCAAGTCCCTTTCATCAGTGCTGTTTTCCAGTACCTCAGCCCTCAGTCTGTACTGATAGCCAGGGTTGTTCCAGCCCAGGTGCTAGAACCCTGCACTTGCTCTTGTTGAACCTCATGAGGTTCATCTGCGCCGTCCTCCAGCCTGTCCAGGTCCCTCTGGTGTATCANTGTGACTGCTCTCCATCCGGGCCTCAGGCCATTGAGCACCACCCTCTGAATGCGACCATCCAGCCTGTTCCTTATCCACTGAACAGTCCACCCATCAAATCCACATGCCTCTAATTTGTCAAGCAGGATTTTGTGGGGGACCATGTCAAAGGCCTTACAGAAGTCCAGATAGATCACATCCACAGGTTGTTCCTTATCTACTGACATAGTTACTCTGTCAGAGAAGGCCACTAGGTTAGGCAGGCAGGACCTGTCCCTAGTAAAGCTGTGCTGGCTGTTCTTGCTGTTCCCCTGGATGAATGCAGTTGGCTGATGGGTTCTTTGCTTTGAGTGCAAGGAGGGTGATGGGAACACATTCTAATGGGTGTGGTAGACCAAGAAAGGCTTTTTATTATTGTTGTTATTTTTTCTTGTTAATAGAATAGAAAGATATGTCATTAATACTTACGGATATGGTGAATTGCCTGTATGATTTTTGTTGACTGGGTAGGTCAGACTGCCTGTACTGTGGCAATCCCCCACTCAAATGTTCATCATTCAGTATCTTCTCAGTTTCTGACAACTGCCCTTTCTGTCTGGGGATTTACTATTACAACTTTTCAAACGTTTTTCCACCTAAGTGCAAAAATGGTCATTTCCTTTGTGGCTTCGTTTGGTATTCTTGTGTTTGGTAGAACATCCACATTCCATTCCATCTACTTGAAGGACCTGGAAGTCACCTTTCTTTGGTTAACTCATAATTTCCATCTCCCATAAAATCGAGGGCAGACAAAGCACAGAATTGTTCAACAAAATACTGTAAAAAACCCAAGCTCAAAACCATTGCAAAAATAGCTTTCATAGAAGTTAAAACTGGGTTTGTAAGTCCATTAGTTGTAGCCTATGCTTTCGAAAATGAAGCTAAGTTTTTAAATGTGAACATTCAGTTTCCTATAATTAAAAAAAATGTCTAAAGGTCTGTAGTTTTCATATGAAGGAATTTAATAAATATAAATGAAGGAGAGGAAAAGAGGAAAGGAACCTACACCCATCAAAGGTGTATTCAGACAGGGGAAGACAGTTCCATCCTTAAGGCTCCCTTCAGGGTGAAGATTTTTGTCCCATCTTGCAGGTATCATGTATACCATGGTGCAGGAAATAACTGACTTCTCTTGATCTTTAATTCCTGGGTTATAGCAGGAGTCCCTGTGGAGATTTAATGGTAAACATTTTACAAGGGGAACTCCTTTTTCCTTCTATGATCTCACATTTTGTAAACTGATTAATTTAATAAGGAAAACAATGTTTCCCTTCAGTTAAAGCCTTTAGTTCCTGACGATTGGGAGTTCTGTTTCCATTGCAGGGCTCTCCCAGCAGGAAGTGTGGTTTGCTTCCGAGTGGAAAACAAAGCATTTGAGAGAATGGAAGTCTCACAACTTCACAACTCCTCACAATTAAAGAGACAAAAAGAGCTATTTTGACAAGCTGACAGGTTTGTAGAGCTCCTGCAAGATTACTTAGCCATCTAATGCAGTTCCATAATGTGCCCGTGAAATGAAGTTACATGGTGATATCCACTTTGACTTGTTGGCATTAAACCCAAGCAAATACCCTGCAGAACCTCCTAGCATTGCATCACCACTTGTCTTCATTTAAATTGAAACATTTGTGTGAGATTGCCATGCCATTGGAGAAGTTAAATGGTTTTGGAATGTCCCTGGGTATCCCTGTATGTACTCTCCATGTGGACTTTTGTGGGTGCATTTTTAGGAACTGCTCATGTTGCCGTCCCAAGCATGTGTTCTGGGAAAGACATTGTCATTGTTCCAGCTTTCTCATCTTGGTAGTTAAGAGCCATAGCTAGTGAACAGACCAGAGGAACTCCTGGCCTTCCTCTGCCTACTTCCATCTAAATGTGCACCCAGGTACGTGGGTGCTTTCTGTTGTGTTACGGGAAGCCATTGCAGCCTTCATGCACAAGCTCTGCCGAGCTACACGTTTTAAGTATGTGACAAACTTGATGTTGCTTCCACCTTATAGCTGTGTGCAAGCTATACCAGCCTGTACCCTCAGCTGGTGTGGATCGTGGGTCCTGGTGGATAGGGAGCTTACACCAGACTGAGCTGAAGCTGCAACACAGATGAACAGATTGATCACACATACGGTAAGGCATTGCAATGTACTTAGTGAATATCATTTTCTTCTCTACTGTATGGAAGAAAATGCAGAATAAAAGTTGAATTCAGTAGAATTGCCCTAGATTGACACATAGCCAATCTGACTGGGTGCTTCCCTGGCTCTTGGTCATTATCAGAGATAGCAATGCTTGAAGTTAGGCTCAACAGTATGACAAAGTGTGACAGAATATATCTGGGCAATTGGATACAGCAGAGTCTCACTTTGGTGCTTTTTGGGGAGAGTTGTTTGTCTTGTTTTCTGTAGTGCGGCACTGAACAGTACTGTGATTGCCAAGCTGCATTTTTTGTGTAGTGGGTGAATAGGGACTTCTCATTTCAAATTCAAGATTCTGGGAGATAAAAAGGAGAGTGGTTTTTGACAGTTCTTTGGTTTGTCTCTAGGCACATTGGGTGCTGATTTCCATTCCAGTACATCAAGGCAACTGTCTGAACTACAATCCAAACAGAAATTCCTTCAACAACAAGCCACTAATATCACATGTATTTCCAGTTGTTCACACTTTCTTGTGCTTAGTCTTTCCATGAAACCTTACTTCCCCAACCCACTGCCTTGGGCTAATAGTTTGTAACAAAGCTCAATCTCTAAAATGTCCTATATAAATGGAGAAAGGAAGATCATAAAAGAGAAAGATGAAAACATTTACCACTCCAGCTCCTGTACTCTGAGTCTCTCTTGAGTTTTCTGATTCATCAGCCAGTTAGGAGGGCATGCCGTCACCCATGCTGCCTGGCTGCCATTGCTCTCTCCAGTGCTACTGGGTACCATTCATCACAGACTGCTAGCTGAAGGATACAGTGTCAATGCTGGCAATTGATCCAAGAAAACCTGTGCATGTTATTGTAGCTCACTAAGGGCACTTTTCCCTTTCTGCTTTTCTCTGTAGCTGAAAAATTAACCCATGAAGGTTTTGGGGTTTTTTTGNGAGGAAACATTCTGTGCTCATTCCATCCGTATGTCCTAATCTTTATTTAAGGCTGCAAATTAGAGAAAAAAAAAAAAGAAAGTGTATTTGCTCTAGTGTATTTCATTTAGAAGAAAGGAGATCTGTAGGGATTGTAATAGCTTGTAATAGTATGTGTTAATATGATGAAACTGAATTACCCAGAAGACAAAAGAAACACTTGATATAGAGCATTTGTCTTTTGTCCCGCCCTGTGCATTCATGTGTTGCACCTTGGGGCAAATCCCAGACAAGTGCTGTTTGAAGAAGGGGTGTGTGTGTGGAAATCTTGCTTTTTCTAGATCAACAATCCTAGATGTAATTATTGTTCACAATAATGTACTGTGCAGTAAGTCTACTCATTCAGAATTCATGAAGTAAGGTACTATTGAATAGGGGCTTATGCTCTGACTTTGGCTAGAGCTGCATTTGGAAATCTGGGAATGAGAAAGGAAGGCTCCTTTGGTAATTTGGACACCCTCAGAGGGGGATAGGAAACATCGAAGCAAGCAGTCAGTAGGGCACTAACTTAAGTCTGTCCCACGTCAGCCATATCAGTGCATGCCTTGGTGTCCATTGGCTTAGGTACATGCTTACTTCCAAGCAATTTGCTGAATCAGGAGTGTAGGCAGAGTCCAGCCACTGGTGCCATAAGGTTCACTACAAAAGCAGGAAGTTAGGCAGTTTTGAGGGGTTTTCTTTACAGGAAACTTTACGTTTTTATAGGGCTTTTCATTTAAGAATCTCGGCAAGCTAAGTTACAGTGATCAATTAAATTTTATAGCTACCCTGTGCACTAAACAAACACCACATCATTATTTTTTGCTTTAATAAAGAGCAAATGCAAGATGCAAAAAGGAAAGGATTTTGAAGTGTGTCCAATCAGCTGGGGCGGCTCCTTCCCTCATTTGTAATCCCCCCTATGACGCCCAGTAGGATCAGTATTGCTTTTTTTGATAACTAGAGTCAGATGGATAGTTCCATCTTCAGTGAGCTGTAAATCAGAGGTAAATTCCTGGATGACAACTGGAACAGATATAAATCCAACCCAAAGAAGAACAAAATCTCTTTGTAAATTTAGAGAAATACTTAGTTATTTTATTTTATTTTTTGTTTGTTTGTTTGTTTATTTATTTATTTATTTATTTATTTATTTTCAGGGGTTTGGTTTGGGGTTTTTTTTTGGTTTTGAGGATTTTTGGTTTTGGGGTTTTTTTGGTTTTGGGGGTTTTTTGGTTTAGGTTTTTTTTTTATTATTTATTTTTTGGAGGGGGAGGAGGGTGTTTATTTTTTGTTTTTATTTTATTCAGGTCTTCCTAAAATGAACAGATTTTGGATTGTATTGTAATCAACATGGATATTTTTCCCTAAGAATACAGGTCTGAGTAGCAGATGCTGGGGAAGCCTTTGTGCCTTGCTGGGCACAGACTGTACCTAAATATAATCTATCCTTGCTAGCTGTTGGAAAGAACAGGCATGTCCTTTCTTGGCCTGTGTTCAGGTAATGGAAGGTGCATGAGAGATTGCTCCTCATGTCAGAAGGAGGGAGACAAGAGGCTTTTTTTGGTTCAGCAGATTCTGTGCATAGAAGTCCTTGAAAAGGGACTTCTCCCATCTTGGAGAGAATACAGGAGAAATAAAAAAAAATAATTTACTAAAGGAGGATGTTGAATGTTTCAAAAATAGAACTAATGTTTTCTCCATAGCCTTTTGTAATAAGATAAGTGTACAAGGTGAGAAAACTGTTCTAGCTGTAGGAAGAGTTCCTGTACGTTGTGCTATTTCTGTGATTCGTTAGGAAAACAGCAGAAATTCTAAATGAGAATCATGCTTCTGGAATGGGTGGGTACCTGGTGGTGTGTCAGAAGTTTACATGAACTCAGGAAGAGGCTTGGCATAGTGACTGAAAAAAGCTTCAGTAAAGGTCCTTAAATATAAGGGCATAAATGCTACTTGCAGAAAAGAGGGGTCAGCCTCTCATCTGACCAGACAGATATGGTCGTTCTTTATATACATGGACAATATCCTGTGTTTTGCAATGGGCTTTGTAAAGCACTTGCCTCCATGAGGAAAGAGTTGTATTTTTAGTTTAATTGTTGTAAGCAACAATCTGAGCTGAACGTACACATTCGAGTGGCCAGTTCAGACGAGCTTCTTTAGTTTTTACTTAAGAGTTGCCATCCCCTCCTGTTGACTCTGTATAAGACGATGAAAATAGAAGAAAAGCAAGGCTCTGCCCCAGCATGTGCTAACTCCACTGTAGTGCCCTTTTCGTTGACTTTAGTCTTCAAGGAATCAGACACCTAGCCGGACATAATCAACTCTCATCTAGTGACTTTCTCCCTAAGTCTATGTAGCAAACTGTCACTGCTAATGCTGTTCACAGGACATTCATGCTCTGCAGATGGTGTTTTCCCCTGTCAGCCAAAGGGAAGCCTCTCCTGGCTGAGCCAGCAGTGTCACATGAAGCATGTTGCAGCTGGAAGCTGTTCTTGGCATTATTTGCGTTTAGTGCATTGAAACAGCATACCTGTCATCAGGAGTGGTTTCTGTGAAACTCTCTATTGTGTCTGTTCATAACCAGGCCAGCCTGGCCTCTCCAGAGCTGCTCCTCTCTTCCATGTGCCTACAGGGTTTTTTTGCTTCATTTGATGGACTTTGATGTACTTCCAGAAAGCCCTGTGTGCCATGCCAGAGAAGTGCATGGAAAGATGCAAAGGGATAGAGTAGAGCATGAGAAAGGTAAGTCCCTTTATCACAGCTGAATGCAGCTTTGTCAGTGTGTGGAAAGTTGCTTTTATTCTGACTCTTGGCAACTCTTGCGGTCACATGTTAATTGAGGTAATGGAAATGTATAGGGTATGGCACAGGTTCAAATAAAGAGCCTGGAGGTGCAGCCATCTTTCAGGCAGGCTGGGGACAGAGGGGAGGAGGATGGCTGCAGCTGGCTGTGAGGGAGAGGCTTGCAGGCATCACTGCAGGGGAGAGAAGCAACAAGGGGTAAAGCTCTGGAGCTAGGTTCTGGTTTCCATGGGGTGCAGGCATGCACAGGGGCCTGGTTCTGCTCACTTGTTTCTGCAGTAGAAGCAAGGGGTCGGTGTGATTTTGGACACCAGGGATGAGCAGGACACCAGGACACGTTACCGGGAAACACAGGTAACGAAGTGAGAGCAGTTGGTACTATCATATTGGAATTACAAGTCTCATTTATCAGATCCCCACAGATGGATGGCTGGAATTCAGAGGGAATATGGAAAAAGCAGACTCTGAATGTGTCAAAGAGAGGGCTGGAAAATGCAAAGCCCAGCCATCAGGTTTGACTAGTGAGACTGCCCCCAAGCTGACTGGTATTTGGGAACAAATAAAATGAATGAACACTTACTGCTTTCAATCAGAAATCTGAGAGCCTTAATTATTTAAACCTGGAAAAAGTCACTGAAAAGCATATTACAAGTAGTTTATGAAAGAAGTTTCTTAAAGTGCTGGTAGTGTCTGTCTTCTGTGCGAGTGCTGCTTTGGGATGTGACTGGCCCTAAGTGTTTCACTGCTCATGGTTGCTGCAGGGCTGAACCTGGAGGGATGTGTTTGCTATCATGAGGCTGTGGGACCTCGGAAAATTTTGGATCCTGTTTTCCTTGGCAGTTTTGGGAATGTCAGGCTGAACCTTTCTTACTTGTTTTGAATTGCCTTTGGCTGCTCAGAGGCTGGTACATGGTACCATCTGCCCAGCTTATTGAATGTGTGAGGATGTATAGCCACTCTGGGAAAAAGGGACATATGGAAAATGATAGTTGGTGAATCCCAAGAAAGAAAAGTCACGGGAACCACCTAATTACCAAGGCTTAATAGCCAGTGAATCAACAGTAAGGAGCTTGGTCCTGAGGTCCTGTGACATAAATGCGTGATTACGTTAACGCCCCACTGCTACTGGGATACTTTTGTGTTTACAGGGCTTTCTCTGTTATTGCTAGAGGCCTTCAAATCCCAGATAGTCAAAATCTCTATTCAGTGCTGCCTGCTGGGCGTTTAACAAGGGTCCTTGTAAGGGGACCTGGTACAAGTACAAACATGAATGAAGAGTGCAGGGGCCACCAAAGCACCACAGGCTGCAAGGTAGCCAAATGGAGGCAGCCACAGAAAAGCAGGAAAAAGTAGACAATGACCCTCGGTGCCTCAAGGCATTGCTTCAAAAGGTGTCAACACCAATTAAATTGTAAAGGCTCTGTCAGCTTCTGAAAAGTTATCTAGGCAGGGACAGAAAGTACAGAATCAAAGGGGCTGCAATGCGGTTTTGTGTCTCACAGCAGAGCTGGTGTACACATGCTCCTGACAGTGTGGGATCTGGCTGGGAGCCTCCCAAAGGCGCAGAGCTTGGAGTGGAAAAGAGGCAAGATAGCTAGTGTGGGGTCTCCTGCACCACTGGTTTTTTTTGCCGACAGTGGGGCAGTGTTTAATAACATAAACCCAAGGTTGATTAAAGAAAAATCTAAATGTTTCTCCCCTGTCTCAATCAGAGCTTAATACGTTTGAGAACTGGATGCAATAAATTTGCTTTCTGGGTGCTCTGAGCATTTTTAATTCTTTTGTAATAAATAGCAGCTCTCAAATTTATTTTATGTTGCACATTAGGAAAGGAAGTGGTGTTTTAGCAGCTAATTTCTTGTGCGGTTGGAGATGTATAACTGTGAAATACTCATGGGACTGTGACAGCCTCATCCTGTCATTTAGAATGGTTGGAGGTTCAGGGCAAAGTTACACGTAGGCATAACTCTGCGCCTTATTGATGAGGCTGTTGTGATAACACCCAAATGCTTATTGTGGTCTTTTTGGTGGGAGAGTTGAGATGCAGAGTCTAACACAGAATGAAAGGATGAATACTGAATCTAGCTTTCATGTGTGCACATGTGTCTTCTGTGTACTGTGCCTAAATTTCAATGCAAAAAGGTAAAATGCTTCATACATTAAAAAATATTAAATGGTTCATGCTAGAAGAAAGCTTCTAACTATAATATTTATTCTTCCATATGTTGCTCATTAAAATAATGCAAAAAGGAATTTTTGCTCTTTTGAAAAACCAACTTAAAATGCTAATTAAAACAAGGAATTCAAATTGTTGCTTTTAATCTTAAGAGTTTGCTCACAAAGCATTGTTATGGTAATTAAAATGACTGATTGGTGTTGGTATTAGCTCATCTTTGGAGGTATACACAGCAAATCAAGGAGGTGGTTCATGATTTTTGAACAAGTAGTCCTAAGTATGATATTTTGCCAAATCCCCTTGGTATTGTAAAAAAACAGTTTAATCAAAGAGTTGGAAGTTTTGGGAAAAGACATTTAAATGAGTAGACATAGAAATAACAGCATATTGCTGTGCATTTGAAAGCCTTTTCCAGAAAAGTAGGGGATTCAGTTGACTGTAATATAAAAACAACAATGGGACTTTCTAGAATACATTCATATCTACAGATATGGAAGTTTGGAAAGCGTTTATTTTTGATTATCACGTCCTTGAAAGTCATGATTCCTAAATGTCCAGACACCATGAGAAACCAAAAGAACACTTTCTGGCAAAGCTGAAGGACATGTCAGAAATACTCTGAGTCTATTTGCTTGAGTAGCAGCTTAGTTTAGAAGATCTAATCTTCTCAAACGCTAGAGAAGAAGTACTTTAATGAAAGGGGAAAAAAAAAAAAAAAGCCAACCAAAACAAAACAGTCAGGCTGTGCATGGCTGTGTTAGGCAAATGATGGAGCCAGGATGCTGAGGATCCCATCTCTGGCCTTGCCAAGACCACACGCTTCCTGGCATCTGTGAGGACAGCGGGCTTATTTTGTACCACCCGTGAGGAAGATTTCACGAGTGTTTTTGGGCAGTCAGCTGTGCCCTGCAGCTGTCCCAGCTGTGCCAACGGTGAGCAGCAGCCAGCTGGCCTGGCTGAACAGCCAGGTGGGCTTTGGCAGAAATGCCCAGCTGATCTCCAAAAAACATCACTGAGCAGCCCCAAGCCAGGGGAAAAAGCCCCCATCTCTTCCTGCTATTAGGGAAGAGCTGGCAGGGGGAGTTGGACTCAGTGGCAAGTTTTTCTCTGTAGGTGAGGATTTCCAGGTTTTGCATAGGGCTTGGGTCTGGCACCACAGTGTGCTGGGGGGAGCGCCTGGGCCTGGAAGCAGGTGATATTGCCTGTAATCCAGCTCAGCTGAAATGGACAGTGAGCAAGAGTGTGAGTACACATATATAGATGCAGCAAGGAGCTTGTGAGGAAAATAGGAGCATGTTTGGACAGATGCAGATTAGTATTTCTCCATAGATGGTGACAGACTGGACTGTGGCCGTGCTTTGTGTTGGGAATGGAAAAAAGTGACTGTGCCAGAGCTGCCGTGTCTGCACTCATCAGAGGTGCTGCTGGCGAGATGCTCCCCACAGGTGTAACTCAATCAGAAGTGATAGGGAAGCGGGATAATTGTGTGAGCTGGACCTCAGTATCAGCTTCATCCTATGCATTGTCAACTGTTGCTAGGTAGCTGCCTGGTGGGAGTGGAGAAGTGGGAGGGTTTTTTTGGTTTTGTTTTGGTTTTGGTTTTGTTTTGTTCTTTTCTTCTCCACCCTTAAAACAGCTTATTGCAAACTGCAGTTCTTCTGTGCAAATAGGGAAAAACATCCCAGCTCTGCTCTGCCAGCAGCCAAAAGGAAAAGGAAATGTGATGGCAAGCAGGGATGCACTCCCATTGGCCTCTGCACCTGGGAGACAGCAGGGATGCTGCGGCTCTGGGTCCAACGGTCCATAAACAACTCCTAGCGGGCTTCTATTTACAGGAGAAAGAGAATAGCATGCAGAAGGCCACCTGATTATGGCAGGGGAAAAAATTGTCAGGTTTTGTTGTGGTTTGGGGCAGAGTTCCTCAGTTTAATGCTGGTTTGCTTTTTACTGGTTCTTTCTCCTGTGAAACAAAACAGCTCAAAAATAAGGTATCATTTCCGTGTCGTGTTTTGCTCTTCAAACTGAAAGCACTGGAGGATGATGAGACAGTATTGTTTCTGTTGGTGCAGAGTAGCACAATCAGCAGTGCACTTCTGTGTGCATTAAAAAAATAGTAATGGTGCAAATAGGTTATGATTTTGCTGCAAAGAAAAAATAATTTTGCTGCTTTAAAGAAATGTCATGGTGCAGGCATTCCTCAAGATTTAGCAAAAATCATACAGCTCTTTCTGCTCAGCAAGAGGAGAAACGTGACTGTTGTCCTGCAGCTGGTGAGTGGGTAGGGACTCCTTGGGGTCTGAGGGTGCTTTGACTCTGCCCTGTCTTTGTGTGGTGTGTACAACACCGAGAAGATTTTACATGGCTGAATGCATTGTAAACTCTGTCACTTCAGGGTATTGCCCGCTTAAACAACATCCTCATCATTTTTCTTAGGAAATGATCTGAGACAAAATATTGAATTATTTAGAGTACCGCTGGGAGAGGGAATTGATTCCTTGCTGTATCAGAGAGAAATGGCTGCTCTTCTGAGGCTTGATCCAAAGCCTGGAGAAGTCAATGAGAATCTTTCCATTGATTTCAATAGGCGTTAGATCATGCTCGTATTCACTCATCAACTATTTCTCTTTAGTTAGAACAAAACAATGCATCCTTTCATTGCAAGATACTCAGTTTGCTGTGCCTAAGAGAAATATGTTCTGTCCTATTCTGCTGAATAAAAAATCACTTACGGCCTGCTGAAATAAGTAGCAAACAGCTTTTTAACATCACTGAAAGTTAGATTTAGCCCCAATGCATTTGAAATTCTTGTAGCATGTGCACGGCTACCTGCATGTGTACATTTTAAACTCAATATGGGAACTCATGATACTGTCTCCTTTCTTTGCAAGTAATTATTATTTGGAATAAAAAGCTGCATCCTACTTTTTCTAGGCTTTCAGGTGTGTTTTCTCCTCTGTGTTGTCAAAGGCAAAATTTAGTACACTATTGTAAGTTATCGATTCCTGTTCTGTTCCTGGGAAAGTCAAAAGGCAGCATCTGTGTTGGACAGCACTGAAATGTCCCATTTTGATGGAGTAGCAATACTAGGCAGGGCTTCTGCAATTGTCAGTAGCTTTTTTAACAAATTCTTTTAAAAAGAGATGCAAAAGTTATTTTCTTGAACGTCTGACTCACATACTGTCTTTCCTCATGCCATACGTGTTTAAACAAAACTTAGCCATGTGTAAACAATACTGCTCCTATGTGTGCCTTCACAATGGAGGCAGAGCAGATTGTTTATCCAGTCTCAGCTTGCAGCCTTTATAAAATGACTCAAAAATGGAGCTAACACAAAACACAACAGGAAAACAAATAACAGTGAGTGCCACACTCGCCTTTTGATCTCTGAGGTTGTGTTTGAGTTAAGAGCAAGGTAGATACATTGTTCACCACCTCACTATAACAGTATACCTGCTTGTGAGGTCAGGCTGCAGAATACACCCGATGGCTCTTCTGGAGTTGATGGAAATAGAGTTTTGGGTGATTAAGAGAAGATGACACTCGTGGCTCAATGCAGAGCCTGTGGTGGTTGTTTACTGGTACCAGTCTGCAATACTTTGAACTTTGAAGCAGCCTCTGCAGCTTGTCTTGGTGTGCCATAGTCAGCTGCAGAAGGCCAGGACTCCGCTGTCCTGTGTACTTGTGCTTGCAGCAGGTCCCAGCTTGCACATCTCCCCAGGACAATCCTTAACCCTGGAGGGGAGCAAGAACTCAGTCCAGTGTGGGTTTTATAGCAAGAAGCACGTATTATAGAATTATATTCACTGTATAATTCAGTGGTAAATTACAAACTTGCCACGTAACTTCCGATCAGACAGGTTTTCTTGTCATGCCCTGTTTTTCACTAGCGCAATTTTTTCACTTTAATAATTTAATATTTTCAGTACATTTTACTTATCTTGAAGCATTTTCAGCTAGATAATTATTCAGTGATCCAGAAGGATTTCTAAATAGCAGATCTATAGTACTCCCAATAACATTATTCAGAAAATGGGTTGTATCAGATTGCAAAAATTTCAAAATGTTAAAAAATAATCAAAGCAAGATGAGATTATCACAGCAAGGACAGGGGCAGTGTGTTAAAGCACAACCTGTGAAGAATCCTGCTTTTCGGAGCTATTTCCACAGTCAAAGACTGGTGAAGTGTTATGGACCGCTTACAGAAAAAAATGGAAATATTGTTTGTATTACCCTATGATGCCTACCTGCAGGTAGACTAATGGAAAGACCAGACTGCATTGAGGTTATTTTTGTTTTTAAGATGACTGAGGCAAGAGTTGAAAGAAGAGAAGCAGAGCATGATTTCAGAAAAGTGCCACTCAATTTTCATAGCCAGAGGGTCTCTGTCAGAGAAAAGGAGAAATAATAGCTTATATAAAATTCTGATGTTTTATAAATATTTATTAATACTGAAATATCCACCAGAATTAATCACAGATCCAGTAACAGGAGGCACGTTTAAGTCTTGGTATAAGTTCTACTGATGAATGCAATCTGATTGCTTGCATTGATTTTTGAGGAGGATGAGAGCTATCAAGATTTTGTCAAAGATTTTGCAAGGAAACCAAAAGATTCCAGTTAGCAACCCTTCCAGCTCCACAGTTACAGGGCAAGGCATGGAGGCTATCATATGGGGAGACCATGCACAGCAATTCTGATAGCCAGTCCGGGGGGAATTTGTCAGCTTCCTTTGTCACTGAACTTCATCCCTAAGCTAAGAAGAGAGAGTTCATTTCATATTTCAAATGGGAGTTGGTGCAGCAAAGACTGGATTGTAGACTGCTAGTAGGATATAAACAAGTTGATATCTTATCAGTTTACCAACATGAAGGGAAAGTGTTCTTGAAGCAAATGAATCATCTTTGGATAGCATAATTAATCTTTGAAAGCCTAGACTTGCTAGGATGCAACTATTTAGACAAGTAAAGCAAGCAGGATATAAACTGTTAACTAGTGCAATAATACTATAGAAGGTTAAACTTTCTATGTTTTTAAATAAAGCAACTCTGAACTTATCACTTTTTTTTTTTAATTCTTTAGCATTTGAGAAGATCATTATTTCTAATCAAAACTCTCCAGTAACGCTTTCTGATAACTCTTAAAATTTGGAACTTAATAACAGGAATCTGTGGTTTTTCTGTTTAAGTGTGTGATAGTTTAGCAGAACCATAAGAGAGAGAGTTTCTTCCCCAGAGCAAGGACAAGAGCAGTTAATCCCAGAGTGGTGGGTTTATTTTCCTGCCCCATTCCTGTGTAAGCCATCTCTTTCCCCTTGCTTGCTCCCCTTGTATTGCAGTAGAAACTAAGGAAAGCAAACAGCTTTAAAACCAAGTGGAAGAACCTGGTCTCCAAAGTGGGCTGCTTTTATTCTGAGAATTATTTTCCATGAATTAATTGTCTTTTATTAAGAACTTTCTATCAGTGCCAGTGACTAAAATTTACAGCATTTGAATGAACGTGGATACGTAAACAGGCTGAATTTGAAACAAAATAGTTTTATTGTTAATTTTTATTTAATTTTTCCTTGAAACATGAGATGATAAGACCTTAAAATTTGGAGATGTGTGTTTGTGTGGATAACTAGTAAGGATTTGAACTGAATTTAGTGGGAACCATGAGGGTTGGCTGAGGCAGACGTAGCTCAGTGCTACTGGCTCTGCTGCAATTTCTTCTCTGGATAAGACCTTGCAAGGTTGGGCAACTCTTAAGTCTTGGCAGTGCAAACCATGTTCCCTGATTGATCTGCTTGTAAAATTTCTCATTCCAAAATAAGAAGCTCAGAGCATTCAGTGGAGTTAAAAATCTGTCAGTGGTAGATATTTTTGTAAATATGGAAAAAGCCCGAAGATAATATTAGCCTTGGAAACGTATTTAAACTTTTTTTCTTTTTTCTTTATCTGGCTATATTGTAAATGTTAGTAAGACTGTGATTAGCCCTGGCTATTTGCCTATCCTGACAAATAGAGATAGATACATTGTTATCTATTTGTAAGCTTAACATATGTAATAAACTGAAAATCATTTTGTTTGTGTGTGTATGTTGGGATTTTTTTTTTTTTTTTTTTTTTTTTTTTTTTTTTGTTTGTTTGGTTGGTTGGTTGGTTTTTTTGTAGTGGCTACTATACATTTATAACTGGTAAGATGCAATCTGGCTTTTTTTACTTGTATTTTTAAGTAAGTGTTCCTCTCTGCATTTGTAGAAATTAATGTTTTTGGTTACTGTTTCAATTTTAAAAGGAAATAGTTCTAGTAAATCTGACAGAGATTTTGATAGGGATGCAATTACCTTTAGTTCATTCCTTCCCATATACAGTTAAATTTTACTAGCATGAATACTCTCCTTAAGATATAAATACCACTAGAGTAGAGAGAACCATATTGATTGAATTTCTTTTTTTTTTTTTTCATATAGAAAATAAATTATATGGGGAAGGTTTAAAAGAAACCCTATTGAATAGATATTTGATGCTTCACAATGAACAACTGTGATTTTACCTGTGAAAAATGGTTAGAGTTCTGAATTGCAATTGTTGTTATTAGAATAATTTTTGTTCAATGATCTGTTTCCTTTTATTGTCTTATATGCAATCATTGTCATTAGAATCTACAAGTAATGAGTTTGCTGGAGTGAGATTAGTTGGTCTTGGAAAGTATTTCATAGTTACAAATATACATATATCCTTCCTCCCATCTTTGGCAAGCTCAGCTAAAAAATTTTCATCATTTGTTGATGAATAATATTCAGGTTAGGTTGGGTCAACACTGCTGATTTGGACCCACTGCAGTTTTCAAAAATATGACTATGAATTTTTTGTTGCTGGAGTCCATTTCTGGAAAGGAAACCAGATCATTAGCTGGCGGAAAATGGCATAGTTACGTTGAAAACAATTTTTCAGTAATTGATTGTCTGGCTGATTCAGTATCCAATCTTGGCTCTCACTTGGACCACATGCAATATTATCTCTCAATATAACCCATGGTTAAATTTTACAGAAATGATATCCCTATGAAATTTCTATTTGTACAACAGGCTTAGTATTTAGTCTATCTATCTTATTAAAATCTAAAATAAATTGGGACAATCCCATCCCACATTCAGGAAAGTGTCCTATTTTTGGTCTCCATGCCAACTCTCTGGAGAAGTGTCTACTATTTTGTACCATCATTAGGAGTACATTCTCTTGTTAGAGATAATAAACCTGCTCTCCTTTCTATCGCCCTAGTCTATTCATTTAAAAATTGTTTCATTTTTACAACTCTAATGTTATTCTCACCAGCTTGGCAACCCTGGGATAATAGCATAAATCAGTGAATTATTATTTTTGTTTAAGGCATTTCTAATTTTTAATTAAAAAGAAAAGTCAGACTCTTGCTGATCACCTACAGGATTGTGACTCTCCATGGTTACCTGCCACTCAAAGAGATCTAGCTCTGAGGAATGCTAATTAGCACTGTTAAAGCACTGGTAATTGAACTGTGGAGACAGCCTGCAGAAGGAGGCTGTTTGCATTCAGCACTGCTTTGCCATTTAAATGGACTAGTACAGTCATGAAGGTATGGTGGATAAAAGCAAAAAAAAAAAAAAAAAAAAAAAAAAAGCAGCACTCGAGCTGTAATTTTTCACTTTGACTTCAAAGTTGTTTACCAAAGTGTTTCCTAGAAACAAGTGCCCATACCAAAAAAGTGTCATGCACAGCAACTTCACTGACAATCCACACCTAAAAAGTGAACAATGCCCTCCACATCTTTTTCTTCTTGCCTGGAACAGCCACTCGCAGCAATGGAGCTCCACATGCTGCCCTGGATGACCTGCACCACTCCCCTTTCAGTGCTGGGGTTCCAAGCAAGAGATTAAAAATTAAAGGAAGCACCAAATTTAAAGCAAGCTGAAGAAAAGCCCTAAAGGAAACTAGTAATCACGCTGTGGTTTATGATTCTTTTCCAGATACTTAGCTGGCTCCCATTGCTGTGATATCCATGTGCCCTGGAATAATGCACCTTCCATCATAGTATTTTTACAGGTTTGCTGAGGTAAGGCAGAACAGCTCTTGGTGCAGTAAAAGTGAAACCCAAACCCATTGCAAGGGCAGGCTTTTCATCTAGCACCTTCAGATGGGCTTGATTTTTCTTTGAAAGTAAATATTCAGCATCTCCAGAAGATCTAGTACTTTTAAGAAAAGTACTTCAAAAGTGAGATAGCCACATCCTGCTGATCTAACATGTCTTTATGATCTCTTTGATTGCTCAAGCAGTCTCTTTTCCCATCGTACAGTTTAATGTCTCAAATTATTCTCTATGCCTTCAAAGAATTGCACATTTGTTTAGCTCAGTAAATACGAGGAATCTCATTCACAGGTATGAAGTTGAACAGTTACCTTGGTCCTTAGAATGTGATTCTATACATACATGAGTCATTTGTTTAGATACTTTGAGTATAATGAATCCTGTTTTTAAAATGTGTCCATCAACTAATAGATGAAATGTGGATTTTATTATTTATGTATTATTTTACATTTATCATTTGATTATGTAAAGTGAGCATTTGTAGCATATGACAGCTTTGAGACAGTTGCAAACTTAAGCATTTCAAGATACTGATGACTTTGGTGTTAAAATGTGAAGATATGGTAATGCAGAAAGTGTCCAAGTGTTGTCTTCATTGACGAGTTAAACTTGAAAGCACTTTTCTCTTATGTGTAATGCTCCCACCTATTCTTTATGGATAAAACTGACTCCAAATCTCAGTGAGTCCAGGGCTTCATGCAGACATTTCGTTGTGTGAGACTCAGATGGGTAACATGCAAGTGTTATCTTTATGTAGCTCCACCTAAGTGTTTAACCAAAACTGTTCCCAGATTTCGTTCTTACTGCTTGTGGAGAACAGTATGGATGGAAATTTTCCATGTTATGAGAAGAAAACCCAGTTAATAGTTTCGTGTACCTGAAAGATCATGATGTCAGTTGAAACGTAACACTTTCTGTATCATGTTCTATCAGGAGAACAGTAAGGCTGACTGGAAAGACTGCAAGACTGTGTGCTAGCATGTTTCTTCCTTGCTCCATTCTTTCTAATGCGATGTGTTGGCACATTCACCATGTTTCATTTCTCAAGGGCATTTCACAGGATATGTCCATCTCTTTTCACCTCCTGACCATGGCCTGTGCTGGTTAGGTGGAGAAGGACCCGCTACCTTTTCACATGATTTACACTTTGTTATTCAGAAATACTAGGGAAATAATTTATATCTCGAGGTGTACTCAGGAGTATAATGGCACATTGCTGGCTTTTTATTTGAATCATCTCAGACTGTTGCCTTGGGAGCACTGACTTTTTTCACCTATTTGCAGGTTGGGTTTGAAGGGGTACTGTCTGTCTCTCATTTATGTTAAGCTGTTACCTGTTTAGCCTTCACGTTACTTGTGACTTTTGTCTCTGAAATGCTTCATGCATGCCAGAACCCTTGTGAAACATGGGCAAGGTGCAGTGTGTGGTCAATGTTAGGGCATCATGCACAGTCCCAACCCAAAGTGGAGGGCACAGGTCAGCCATACTCTTGGTGGGACCTTTGCAGCATGGCACAGTGCCCCCAGCATGATGGAGACGTGGTTTTGGTGTCCCCATTGTGGAGCTCCCTGCCTGGTATGACTTGTGGGTGCAGCAGAGAGGCAGGGGTGCTGGTTTTGCTGCTTCTCACTGGGCCTGAGCTCCTGCTGGAGTCTCCAGCAGCTGTGCCCACGTGCCTGTGTGCTGGCAGGCACCTTGAAGATAAGAAGGAAGATTGCCCCAAGCTCCCACCTGTCAGTTAAGCAAGGAAAGAAAATCAACCTCAGAAAAGGAGGCTCTGACTTAGCTATCCCAAAGGAAGCCTGGAGTCATTTTGAATGGTGCGGGCATCATTCAGCCCTAGAATGCATGACGTTATTAATTCCCTAAATTTGAAAGCCCACTAGTTAGGGCATAGATTGGTGCCTATAGAGACCACATAAAACCTTTATTTGGGAATGGGGAGCTGTGGCAGAGACTGACAAAGGAGTGGAAGATGCTGTATCAGGGTCTCCAGAGGCATGTGGGCTCCTGTGACCCAGTGCCTGACTGGGAATGTGCTGCTTTTTTTGCAGCATGCTCTGGAGTGGTGGCACAGCACAGCTCTCTGATTGCAGTGAGTCTTTCAAATGCACAGTATGGGTTTTGAGAATAGACTGACACTGACCTATCAGCAAATAGACTTTGAGGTCATTGAAATCAGATAGTGGACCCACTGCATACCCCGTTTTCTAGCAGGGCAAGAGAGTGTTGTAAGATGTATTTTTGGGCATCTGGGATGGTAGTCACCATGTGCATCTCTTTGTTTCAGTGTGGCACTGCAGGTAAAATGCCACACTGAAACAAAGAATTTCTCCTTCCTCTGTAGCTTCAGAGGAAGTGTATTCAAATGTGTCTTTGCTCTTCCTCACCTGTCTCTGGAGAATAGCACTGGTTAGATTCACACAGAAGAGCTCAGTTTTGAATTCAGGTGGTTTCTAAATGTGCAAACTTTTTGCAAGTGTCAGGAACCGATATATTTCGCAGAGGAGCTGTATTTGTGTGGGGAATGTGATAACATGGAACACTAGAACAATAGATGTTTTGGGTTATCTTAGTCAGTGTTAAGAAGAAAAATTATCTGAATTGGGAAAATTAGACAGTGACTGTATTAAACTGGAATTTCTTCTTTATTGACTTGCCAGAAAAACTATCAGTGTTACCAACAATCCCAAAGGCAAAAAGAAGAGGTGACTTACCTGGTGTCACTCAAGATGTGAAAACCAGAGATAAGACGCTAGCTGTCTGGAACCTGTGCCCTGTTCATTAGCCCAAGCTGCCTGACACATAGGCTGTTAACAGAGACACAGATAATTAGAGAAAGAAGAAAATCTTATGATATATTATTTCTATCTGCCTAGCCTTTACCAGGGCAGAAAAGCTTTTCACTTCTTAGAAATTGTCTGCAAAGGGATAGTTCCTCTTATGATTATGCCAGTATAATAATTATATTTCATTCAGGGTACTTTAATCTGAACTGCAAATAAGTATTGTAGTACTAGGGAAGTAGCATCAGTGTGACTACAGAGGTTTAGTACTTGGTTACAGCAGCATAACTGCCTCTGTAAATCCCCCCAGTGTATACAAACCCTTAGACAAGTAGCCTGGTACTGATATCCTATAAGTAGATGGTTTTCAGAGCACCAACTCGCCCCAAGTGCTGATGACATTGAGATTTGGATTTTTGGAGCAGTAGTACGTGCAGATACACTCAAAGCAGCTGTGGCTGAATTTCATACCCACCATGTTGTGTATGGTTGGATGCATTGTTCTATGAATCGGCCAAGAAAATACATGCAATATGCTCTACAAAAAGGCTAGTACAAAAGCACAGCTGGTTTTGAACCAGCAGTGGGTTTTCAGTACTTTTTACACCAAGCTACCCTCTTTTAGACGAAAGGTTGCAGTGTTTCCATTTTAATTTGAAAACACAGGGGACCCCGGAGGCTGGATCATTTGCTCATGTAAATTAGCATCGCACCATTCTCTTTGGTGCAGTTGAGTTATGCCGTCACCTGATAATGTTTGTTTTACTTCCATGGCAAAAGAGCTGTAAAAGCCTTCCACTTTTGCAAGTGAACAATAAGTAGCTTTACCAATCAAAAATAGCTGAATAAAAACACTAAGAAACCTTTCTCTGCTAATTGTAAACAAACCTAAGTTTGCTTACATATATTGTGAGTATGTTTATATTCTCTTATTGTGGGAAGCGTGAGGTGAACTGGGTTTCAGTGTCTGTGCAGGCTGCACGTAGCTGCTATATGGAGTGAATTCTGCACAGGTACAGCCTTTGTGGCACAGCCCCAGCATCTGCATCACATCCTGCTGACACCTGCCAGGCTCCGGAGAGGTGTGTGCCTCCGTGTTTTGGGGTGTTCTTGCCTTACATGCTAGCCTGATAAAATTGTTGCCCACTTTGAACTGAGGCTGCTGCAGCAGTAAGAAGGGAAGCACAATATATGGAGTGGCTGTGGCCCTTAAACTACTGCTTGTTGGGGGTTTCATGTGATGGTGTTGGGTAAATGTGCCCTGGTGGATAATCTCGCTGGAGACTATCAGGCAGACAGAGTTTATTGTGGTGTGCTGGGTGTTGTGTGCTACAGCAAAGGTGCTGCTCACCATCAACCACTGCAGCGTGTGATGCTGTGTGGGCTGCTCTTGCTGTGCCAGGAGAGGGACTCCAGCCCCACACCCTGGTTTTCTGTCCCCCAGGAGCTCCTCTATGGCCTTATCCCCTACCAAAGTCAGCAAGCAGAAATACGTGCCTTCAGCAGGTGCTGCGGACCATGCACAGCTGCTCTGCGCTAGGATATTAGCATTTCATTCTTCATTCTGCGCTATTAGAGCAGGTCTTACCCCATCACCTTTCATACTGAAAAATTTAGCCATTTGATTTGAATATCACTTTTCCTCTTCTGATTGTTAAACTATTCCTAAAATAGACTTGGAAACCAATTTGCAGTTTTGTCCCCGGAGCTCTCACAGTGTTAGTGGGACAAGGGGCTTTGTGTCAAAGAAAGATATCCTACCTCCAGCACTAGGCTCGAATAAAAAATGATAATAAAACACTTTTAAGAATGCTTTTCACAGTTTATCCTTAGTGTGAATTGCTTCTTACACTGTGAACTTTTTGGACTATAGGTCTGAGAATTTTTCTTCCAGTCTGCCCTGGGTTACAACCAATAAAGGTCTTGGAGCAGAGATGGCAAAGCTTCTGCTCCAAACTCCAGAGAATGTGAAAATGGAGCTGTAATGAGGACGTCTGTCCTGTCACAGATTTCTCAGCAAAACAACAAACTGGTGGTACTCTGGTTGAGCACTGGAAACCCTTAGGGGATGCTAATGTGGTATGTACTCACTTCCTGATTAACTATACCTGCTGAAAAAGCCTTTTTGTTCTCAGGATCTTATGAATTGCTCCAGTCTGAAGGATTACATTACAGAGCGGTTCATGAGTATGGCATTTCCTGGAACATATTTAAAGAAATATGGTGCAAGTGCATATATTGGCATATAGACTTCAACCTTCCTGTAAATGAAACATTACCAAACCCAGAAAACAACCCCCACTGAGGGGGGAAAAGAAAAAAAAAGAAAACAAAACAAGAAACCCAAACCAAAACAACCAAACCCTGAATCATTAAGGGTCTGTGAGGCATCTAAAACTAGATGTGGCTTATGTCATACTGTGTCCAGCTCTGGAGTCCTCAACACAGAAAGGACATGGACCTGTTGGAATGGGTCCAGTGAAGGATCATGAAGTTGATCAGAGGGCTGGAGCATCTCTCCTATGAAGACAGGCTGGAACAATTGGGTTATTCAACCCGGAGAAGAGAAGGCTCTGGGGAGACCTTATATCAGCCTTCCAATATATGAAGGGAGCCTACAGGAGAGCTGGAGAGGGAAACTGTCAGGAAGTGTAATGATAGGACAAGGGGTAATGGTTTTAAATTGAAAGAGGAGAAATTTAGATTAGATACTAGAATGATTTTCTTTCCTGTGAGGATGGTGAGGCACTGGAACAGGTCCCCCAAATAAGTTGTGGAAGCTTCATCCCTGGGAGTGTTCAAGACCAGGCTGGGTGGGGCTTTGATCAGCCTGGTTTAGTGGGAGGTGTCCCTGCCCATGGAAGGGGAGTTGGAACTTAATGATCTTTGAGGTCCCTTCTAAGTCTAAACACTCTATGAAATGGAAAACTTAAAGGAAAACTTTTTTCACGCTTCGGCTACAAATCAAAATATATAAGTAAGCTCTTGAGAGAAGGTCTGGCAAGAAAAAAGCTGTTCACAAAGAAATATCCTTAGTAATTTTAAACAGTGAGTGAACAGAAGAGAAGTGCTGGTTTTGTGTAAAGGCCCTGTTGCTTATCACAAGATAGTGGCTAAATTGCAAACCATATCTGATTAATTTGGCCCTCTTTCTTCATGTGAAATATTAATGAAAATTCACACATACCATGTTTACATTTTGTCAAATGAAATTCTCCCTGAATTACTTAGTTCCACTTATAAGGGCTGAACAGCAGTGCCTACAGTGAAAATACTGCTTCAGGCTTGAGATCAGTCATTGCTGCCCTCTTTATAATATAGAAGCTGTCTAAACAACAACCAGCTGCAGGTACACAGAAAATTGGAAATATCAGCAGTTACGAAAACCCTAGACTGGTGCTAAAGGCACATCATTCTGTGATAAGGGAGGTGGAGTGGCAGGGGACTGCAGAAGGATGGTGCCAGCCTTTTGGCTGCCCTGTAAGAGCAGCAGCCGTGTAGGGGCAGCCAGACAGCAGGCACACACTCTGCACATCTTAAAGAGGCATTTTGGTTGCTAGCTTAAAGATACCTTTTATGGCTAAACAAAATTCCCAACAATATCTTAATATACTGTGGCACAAATAATGTTAATTTTCGTAAGCCATGCTGACGAGAATAGCTTTCTTCTTTAAGCAGCTAGTTTAAAAAATATTTTACCCAAGCTGAAGCTGGGAGAAAATTGCCTATAGAAAACTGTGTTTGGTGAAGAGAAATGTAGAGAGGAAAACAATCCCATACTGATAACAAGTGTGAAAGAATTATGTAAATTTTGTTAATATTGCTACTGGGCACTTTCTCCTTGCTATGAATTGTGGAGTTTTTTTTGTTTTGTTTGAACAAAGAGGCAATCATGGGTTGCTGTATATCAGATTCACTACCAAGCAGGTGGTGGCTCTTGTTTCATAACTTGCTCTTCTGTTTAAGCTGACACAGGAGACTGCTTTGGTGAAGACGTTGCAAATGGCCTGTAGACACTTTGGCACCAATTAAGGATCATTTCTAGCACCGGTGGGGGATAGAGGCCTCAGGTTTTAATTAAGAGCCCACAGTCCTTGATATCATGCAAACATAAGCTAGTGTATTGCTATTGCATGGGCACAGCCCTGTATCCATAGAGAACACCAGTGGTATGGAAGGAACCTCCTTGCGAGCTCAGAGGTTTGGCAACAGGACACTGGCAACAGGGCTATACTAATTGTTTGCAATCTTTCCTGCCCTGATGTTTTTCATCTAAATAAATAAATAGCAAGGAGATATGGGACAATGGATTCATTGTACCTGAAGCTCTTTGTAAAACGGAGCATAGAGAAATTGCCCATGAATGCAGTTAGTTTTCTAGTTTTAAAGAATTATTATTGTCGCTCCCATTTTACAGGTAGGAGGTGGAAAAACTAAGTAAAAATTCAAGATGAAAATTGGAATGTCTCTGACAGAGCTGGGAGCTGACCACAGGATTGCTGAGCTTTGTACCAACCCAAGAGATGGTCTGAAGAGGCTGAGTGGTGGTGACTGCACACCAGGAGGAGGAGGCATACAGAGCTGTACAGTGAAACGTATCCAGCATCCTCACATCCAGCATCCCCGTTGTTACTGCATCAAAAATAACAAGGGACTTCCCAAATCTACAGCCAACCTGAAACATTACTCCTCAGAAGGAGGTATTTCTAATTCACTATAATGAAGCAGTAGGTTGCTGTAACTGGATTTTAAGCTTATTAACCAAGACTTTGAAATGTTGCTGATCATTCTTGCGCAAGCATTTAGACTGTTCCCAGCACAAATCAGGGAAAGACAATATTGAGGTTCAAAAAAAGAATCCAACCAGGGGCTTGAGCAAAGATGCCTCCATGTTGGCCCGAGAGGTTACAGTACCTCTCAGGCTGCTATGGACTGAGCTGATTTTCCCTGCTCGAGCTCTTTCCTTTTCTGTGGAAAACTTAAGTTGTCCCTGAAGCTGAGGTTGTGTCTCTCATGTGAAAATCTAAAATCTCTCATTACCATCTTCCCAGCCAAACAAATCTTTTACTAGTTCATGTAAGCTGGAGGAGTATCCAAAGGAAAAGATGCTCAGGTGCAATGTACCATGCCACAGTGATTTGGGCACACTGTTGAAAGGGCAAGCATGGGCTCAGGGTTCCTCCATTGGGACCACATCCCATTCTCCCTATCCCTTGGGAGAATAGTGTAAATACTAAGTTAGCGTGTAAATGGTCTACATAACATCCTTCAATTTATAGTAAGCAATTATTTCCCTTATTACAACCACTTGGAAGTGAATTAAACTATTGCAGCAGGAGGGCAGGCAGGAGGTATTCTCCTGTGCAGAGAGAAAGAGTAGGGGAAAAAAAAAAAAAAAGTTGGACTTTGAGCAATCCTGCTGTTTTTTCCAGCCAGACTTCAAGACTGGAAAACAGGCTGAAAAGTGAACATGCAGCCAGACATGAAGTTGCATGGCCCGTATTTTTTAAAAGAGCTGCCACTGATTTTGCAGGTTTTCCCTCAGTGTGTTGGTGCAGGCGGCAAGACCTCTGCAGGGACTCGCTCCAGGTCCTCCCCTGTGCCTCTGGCTGGTGTCACAGGGAAGCCTGGAATATTTGAGCCTCGGGGATGATTTAATTCCTTGATTCTACGCTGTCATTCAATCTCCATTGTTCTGCCTTTTCCCTGTGAATATGGCTTCTGACAGTACGTTCGCTGCCTTCTCCGTCAAGCTCACTTGTGCCTTGCTCTAGGGACAAGTGACATAAAGCCCTTCTTGCTCAACAAGCGAGGCCCCTTGTGCTGCCATTACAGAGCTCTGACTGAATGCAAAACCCAAGCTGGTATTGCTCATACTTAATCAAGTGTGTCACTGCTGAAGGTATTGGTAATTCCTGAGTTGTGTCTGCTAGGCAGGCTGGGAAAATAACAAGGAATGGCCAGGAAGAAAAATTGCTTTGCAACAACCAGAAGTGCAGAGCAAAAATTTACAGCATCTCCTTGAGCCTGAGAGGAGATGACTCTGTGCAATGCAAGGTAGGCTCATCTTTTTACTGTTCTGCTGCTTTCCCCTCTAAATTTTAAAAGTCAGATTTTTCACTTCTGTGCCATGGTTGAAACTGTTGATTGAATTCTTTCTTCTGTTGGCAAAATTTCCATGCTTCGCATGGTAGAGCCATTGCTTCTCAGAGCAATACTTCTGTTACTGCAGATTTTAATTACCTCTCATTGAGAACAAGATAAATGGAGCTTGAAGTCCACAGCATTAAAGTCATCCATAGACAACCTGACTGCGCCTGTTACTGTACTTAGATGATGTCAGCAGTACACTATTTACTTAACCTATAAATGTCACCAATGTGATTTGTGCTGCTGAAGAAGATTTGGGGAGAAATTCTAACACGCAGCAAAAGAAAGAAACCTTTAAGGAACAGATGGACAGGCAAGTTTTTCATGCTCACTATTTGTATGTAAGAGCATGGAGAGCCTCTATTTGAGGCAGCAGATTTTTGCTGGGGGTGAGCACATCTTGCACATCCCTTGGCGTATGTGCAGGAACACGCCTTCTCTCTGCACTTCACACCCGCCAGTGAAGCCCTGCGGGAGCCCGGTGGGCGTTGAAAAGGTGCTGGGTGGGTGCCAGCTCCACGCCTGTCAAAACAGTTTTCCTGCCAGTGCAGGTTAGGATAACCAGCACGGCTGGGCCAGAAGAAGAGTAAACACCCAGATACTCCAAACTGCTCCTTTGAACAGAACTTGCCTCCTGGCAAGCGTGTGCTGCAGGCAGCAAGGCTCTGCTGTGGAGCTGCTGGCTCATCACAAGCTCTGTCAGTGACACTGGGCATGGGAGAGGGAGAAGATGAGGCTGCTTCTACCAGCCTTTGGATCCCAAATGGAAAGTTTGCTGTTTGGGTGGAAGAAAAATATAAAGTCTCATGAATTCTTCTCTACCTCTCTGCTCTCAGCCTTCAAGTTGCCAGCAGGCTGTGGTTAGCTGGATGGACTCATGGACCCCTTGCATGCCTTTCTACATGTGCTGCAGTTTCAGAACCGAAGGGGGTTTGTCCATGGAGAAGAAGAAGCCCCAGGTGAGGCTTTCAAATGCCAGCTCAACCTCTGGGGCTGACTCCCCAGATTTTCCTCCCAGCCCAAGGAGGCTTTCTCTGGAGGAGACACTGCTGGATAGAGGAAAAGATTCGGTGTGGGTTTTTTTTTT
>VZRU01008084.1:68968-94194 GCA_013398155.1 Pedionomus torquatus
TTTTTTTTTTTTTTCTTTTTATTCTAGGAGAGTGCAGTGGGGAGATAAATGTGTACTTCTTTCTGGTCTGCATTCTGTTTGATGAATTCATGGTGCCATCTACTGATTAGAGATGGAATTAGCTCTGAGTTCTAGTTGGGGATAGCATTCAGCACTACGTGCTTTAAAATAAAATTTAATTATATGATTAAACAACAGCTTTATTAATAGAAAGTATCAAATACCTGGTTTGTTTTTGTTTTGTTTTGTTTTGTTTTGTTTTGTTTTTCCTCCAGAATTACTCAGTACCTCTAAATCTCCCTGACTATTTTGGGATGTGTGGCTCTCCCTGCACGAGGCTCAGTAAAGCAGTGCTTTTGAAATTTCACCCCAAATGTACAGTACAGCCCCTAGGATTTCTCCTTCCCCCTGTGCTCAGAGCATTTGTACACTTCTGCTGCTCCTCTGCCACTCAAAATGAGAACTAGTTTTCAAAAATATTTTTAGCTTTTTGGAAAACTGGAAGATTATGTTTGGGGTTTTTTTATTATTTTTTTTTCTTCTAAAAAAACACGAACAAAAAACAGTAACCAAAACCAACAAAATGTTATGTTTTGAGCTTGTTTGTGAAGCAGGCAAATTCTTTCCCCTTTTATCTGGCATCAGCAATGTTACACAATCTGATCGTGTGACCAAATCCACAATTTAAAAGACAGACAAACAAACAAACCACAAGTAAAGGGGGAGAAATTGATCTCAGCTGTCTTTATGGATGATATTTCTGAATTTCAGATTTTGAGAAGCCCCAAAGGTTTTTATTAGAAAAGAAATGAAATCGATAAATAATGCTCAGGTTCTACTGATGGCAAGTTGAACAGGGATGAGCTTTGCTCCTGCAGATCTCTCCTCCAGCTTTAAGTATTGTCTCATGCTATTACTGTCTGTTCTGTGTTGACCACTCCTTCTTTCCCAACCTATGTTTCTCCTGAAGCATCCTTTCTTCAGGAGTCTCTTTCCCATCGCTAGGCAGGTGCACAGCATCGCCAACCTAAGAACCCAGCAGTCAACCTGGAAAACATTGTATAGGGCTAGAGTTAGAGATCCAGGACATCTGTATCCCCAGGTGGCTCCTTCTTTTTGAAGGACTCTCTATGAGAAGTGAGCAACAGAAAATCTGGGGGAAAAATACAAGCAAGTCAAAACATCTTTAAAAAATATCTGAGTAATTCACAGAATGCAAAACAGCCAAGAGGCTTAATTGAGATATATAGGCTTTGCTTCTGAACTATCTAGTTCTTTTTCCTTTGGAAGAAAATGCAAAATGTATCCTAAAGGGCAAACAATTTCCACATAGACCTTTAAAGCACAGCCTCTTTGCTGTCCTTTTTCTCTAAGCACAGTGATAGCTTGCTGATGTTCCTAAGGTTAATAGATAAAATAGATAAGAGATAATAGTGTTCGATGTAGTGGTGCTTTAGGGAATACTGCAAATGTTGAGGTAATTGGGAAGTCCATAAGGGGGGGGTCACTGAAGAGGAGTCAAGGTAAGATTAGAAAAGCTGAGCTGCAGATCTCAGGAATACTTGATAAAGGTCAGAACTGGAGGCTGCTGGAACACTTTCTCTTGAAACCACTGAGTCAAAGAGAGAAGAGGGCAGAACTGGAGCAGTACCCATTATTTCCAACATCTAATTATTGTATAGGTATTGTTATTCTAATAAGATTAGCCAGCAGTAGTGGCAAAGCAGTAGACCCTTTCCTTCTCTATATATCTGATAGACGAGTCTGCCCATCTGGGAGGGCAGTGGCATGCTTATAGAGAGGCATGCTGCAGTTAGGCATTAGATGATAGGTTGGTTAAGAAATAACTTTGATGGTTTCCTTCTCTCCTTGTACAATTAGGTTCAGTTTTGCACAAGCTGTTAATGGCAGGTGGTGGGGAGCCAGCTATGAGTTAAGAACCGGCTCAAATGATGCTGTAAATGGGCAGCAGGTATTTATATGAAGAAGGTTTGGAATTTGGAGGGTCATTATTTTTAATCCAGGTCAGACCTGTTAAATTAAAATCTTTCAGTAAAAACAATTCAAATGGGATTTTTTTTGGTTTATAGTATACCTTTTTAATCCTACCCTAGGGATAAACACAAGGAATATTCTTGCTTTCTACCAAATGTAAGAGAGGCAGGTCAAAATCACCCACCGCTTCCCATTTAGAAAGGCTAATTCCCTAATTCAGCCTGCCCCCCTTTGCAGTCTAAGCTGATTTTAGCAAACCTTTTGTTCAAGTCATAAGCAATTCGGTACAGGTCAACGTAAGCAGGCTGTAAATAGTTGTTGCATGATACTTCAGGAAAGTCAGATTCATGTGTGCAATAGTGGGCAATGGTCAGAATGTATTCATTGGTGCCCAAATGTGCAGCAGAATGGCAAACCAGATCAAGACTGGGATTGCTGTTCCTTACTGTGTGTGGGGCTTGGCACAACACAACCACAAGCTTTTCTAGTCGAGAACTGGCCCTCTTAAAACCTGTGTTGTTGGGGTGTGCTTTCTTTCATTTCTAGGTCTCTGTTAAAATTGCTCTTTTAATTCCCAGTTCCTTCATTGACGTGCTGAAGTCTGAACTCCAGTAGTAGCCTACAAGGTCAACAAATGCATGTGCTACTAATGTTTTTCCTATGCATTTGTGACTGCTGCAGTGCCAGTTTGTTGGTTGACTTCTGAACTTGATTGCTGTTAGTACCCGGCAAGACTCCAGCCTCGCAAGAGCAGCTGAGCGGAAGAAAGGCAGTGGAACACAAACTCAGACACGCTCGTTATGTTATATGCACCTTCAAACTGATCTTCACCTCTCATGGACCTGAGGTTTACAAGGCAAAAGAATAGTTAAAGGAGTTTGAACAAGTCGCAGGGGGGTGAGAAAACAAAGAGGCTCATTAAACTTTATCCCTGCTTCTCACCTATAAACAGCATAGTGCAGTTTTTGTTAATGCTTTGAATTTTAATTACATGCTGCCTTAACTAGTACATATCTAATCTTATCTTTTTCCAGCTGGTATTAGAGAACAAATCTCAAGTTTAATTTAAAATCTGCACGAGATTTGAGGAATGCTGAAGTACACGTTTGTGTGTAGGATACAAGTTTGCTCACCATTTCAAGGAGTGGAAAGATATTTTCATTCTGAAGCACATCAGGGACTTGATTTTACTATCCACAAAGCAATTAATAGCGTATTAGTATATATGACTGCATTCAGTGTTTGCTGACAAGTCCACATGCTTCTGTGTAGAACATATTTTCTTCTGAATATGACATCTTTCTTAACCACCAAAGAGTATAAATATTGGTCTTAGTGCCTGAACGAGTCACATCTCAAACAAGTGAATCACAGTTTTAAAGCATCCTGCTGTATTGTGGAATTACTGGATTTCTGTACAGATCAAATCTGTGACAAATTTTCATATTGCCTTGAACATGGCTATATCCACTTATTCTTTCCAAGCAAACAGTATTTTAGGAGCTATCACAATGTGTTTCCAAATAAATTATCTTTTTACAGTGATTCTCATTGAAAATAATACAGCATTGCAATTTAAAGCTTGAGCTAACTGAAAAACTTTTAATGTAAAATTTTCTCAGAAAAGGCCAATTTTACTGAGACACGATGCTGCTTTGAAATTCCCTTTAATTCTCTGCAGCTGATTTCACTGATAGCAGAGTATTTTGGGAGTCAAAGTGAGGGCACACAGGCCGAGGCCAAACGTTGACCATGCACATCATCCTTATTCTTGTGCCCTGGTAGTCAAGCAACTCCCTCCATCACAACAAGGTGCTTTTTTCTTACTGAATTTGGTTTCAGATAGGAGCAGTAGAAGTGCTGGGACACTTTGGAGGAACACAGCCCAATAAATGGCAGAGGTACACGCCAGTGCAGAGATCAGAAATTTTTACAAAACAGAGTTGGTTGCAGCTCAGTATCATCTGACTTACAGTGGTTCCCAGCAGCTCCCTATCCAGTCTAAGGTCTTCTTCTCGCAACAGTTCTTCATAATCAAAAGTTTGGAAATAATATTTCCAGGAGACCTGTAATTGCTTTGGAGAGCATTCTCTTAGGTCAGGTTGAAAAAACTTTTTGATGAATATAGATTATTTTTGGCAGTGATTAAATTGAAACTGATGAACAATTCAGGCTTCGATTTGATACAAACAGTGGGTAGGAAAGTAGTTTTTTTTTTTTTTTTTTTCCGAAGTAGATAATTATTGTGAAAACTGGAAACTTCTCTGAAGTGAATAGCGAAAATTACTTTTTCAATATAAAGGATACACATGGGTCACATTTGTGCTCCTATTCATACATGTCTGTAAGTAAAAATTAATTGTGCATGTTAGTAGGAATTTGAATACTTTCAGAAACGTAAAGATTGTGCACATGCCTTATCTTGGAGTAAATGATTGTCTCAGTGGCATTTCTGTGGGTGACTCCAAAAGGGTATTTAAGGAATTATATGGAAGAAAAACGGTTTAAAAAAGAAAAGTGCTGAATGTTAATTTGCTTACTCCAGAGCTGAATAAAAAAGCCATTAGGGAAAATGTGCTGAACAGGTCTGGCAGTCTGTGCCATGAGATATGTTTCCCGTAGCACATGCAGACAGAGCAGTTAAGTGTTAATAGGAAACAACGCTGGTTCTTTTCCTTGAAACTGGTATTTGTAGATACATTGTTAAGAAGTGTTAATCTAATATGACACAATTATGTCATTTAGTAAATGTTCTTCACTACTGCTAACAGCTGGGAAACCAGGAGTAAGAGCCAAAATGCATCCTTTTGATGCATGGGGAGCCAGAATTAAAAAGTAGGTAATAAAGTAGCTCTTGAGGTTATTGAAGAGTCACAGGAGTGTATGGGATGGGGGACTAGCCCTGCTTTTGTGAGGAAAAAAGCAGCCACTGGGTGCAGAGAGGAGATGTGGACCAGAATTCATGATAGGAGCAATTCTCAGCACCCTGCAAAGTCCTGGCAGCCTGTCCTTGCTGATAGGTCTCGCTTCTGCTCTCTTCTCACTTCTGCTTCTCTCACCATGCTTCATCTTTGCTTTGTTAAGCACGTGTAAATTATCCCACTGCCAACAATGGGATTGCTCATGTATTTGCACTGTTTCCAACACGTAAGTCTGAAAGATGACTGCCACAAAATGCTAGATTTATTTTTCAAAGTGACATGTGCATGGTTAAATTGCATTGATGTTATATATCTGGTTTTATCTGTCTATTTTCTGTAATAAATCAGTGCCACAAGGTTGTAAAATAAATATTTTCATGAAATTTATAGAGGAGGTTATATTGCTATTGCTGATTTGTTTTATATTGCTATTTATGTTATTTGGTTTGTTATGAGTGAATTGAATTACAAATACAGTGTTTCCTAGAGCAAATTCTCTTTAGTAGGAAGTATTGAGGTAATTTTTTCTGGCACGATATTTTATGGAAAACTTGTTTTTAACCAAACTAGCAGTTTTTGGAGCACAGTTCTACTCAAAATTTCTGTGTTTCAAAAAGTGGTAAGGAGTCTGGTGCACCTGTAAATAAATTTGGGTATCTGGGGCAAGAGGGACTTTCAGGAAGCACCCCGGATCAGGTAATTCAGTTGTGGCATATCTTTCATAAAAGCAACAAGGAACCACAGTAAGTTAATAAGCTTGCAAGTCATCAGATTTTCCGCATGCAGTCATGTCCTGTAAGTGCAATAGAGTGTATTAATAGTACTCCGATGTAACATTTTCCAAGCGTTTCGTAGTAATACCGGTTGGGTCATGTACTTCTAACAAGCGTTAACATTCCTCAGGGAAGACTGAGGGTTTGAAGTGCCTTATACTACCATAAAATGTGGAATAATCAAATCTGTGAAGGACAGGCAACTGTGAACCTGACAGGAATATATGACACTTGTGTATTGTGTAACAGGCATTTCCTCTATTTCTGTGATAAACTGGAGAAAATTATTTTGAAGTATATGCATGGTATACATGAAGCAGAACATAAACTTACATAACATTCAAGTTTCTTACCTAATCAACACAGGACTATGGTGTAATCCTGGAATGGAAAATAACTGGAATTGCTGCTCTTACCCCAAAATCTTTGCCCAGTATCCTTTCCTCTTCTTATGCCTACTTTCAGTAGCACCTGGCTCCCCATGCAGTTGTTGGACAGTCAGGGAATGTTCTTTCCACCAAGATACGGAGGTGTCGATGAGATGTCACATGAGTATGATTCTTGCAGGTTAGTCCTTTGGTGAGGACATCCTAAAGTTGGAACCCAGTAAGTGGCTGGGACTGAAGAGGAATTGTGTTGAGATAACATTTGATTAATCTGGATGCTCTTATATGCGAAAAAAAAACAAAAAACAACAACAACAACAAAAAAAAAACTGTGGTCAAAAGATACAGAATGCTGTCGAACAATTTTAGTTAAGAGAAATTCCAGTTGAAGGCAATGTCCTCCCATTAAGGGGACCATGGGGGCAAGGGTCATTCTTTCTTTTTTAAGAACTGTTGCTATTTCACAGAAGTTGTACCTTTAATTGATGACAGTATAACCTGCCTGTCAAGATAGCTAATAGGTGATACCACTGCAGATGTTGGAAAGTATTGTTTAGTAGCCTAAAATCATGTTTATATTTCATCCCCACTAACTAGCTCTGTACCCAAAGGTTGACATAGCCCCTTGCTTCAATGATGCTCAATTAACCTCTTTCCTGCTTTGTCTGCAGCTAAGGGTGCTTCTGGGCAAGGCTGCTTGTTGAAAGTACATATCTGTGGGTTCAAATCTCCAGTGATTGTACGTCATAGCAGCCTGTTGTCACCTGTCCTGCTGTAGTTCTTGAGCTCTGCAACCGCAGGTCATCACATCCTGTTTTACAGAGAGACATTGCTCACAGTCCTTCAACTACAAAATCTTTTAAGTCAGAGATCAAAATATTTTGTTCTTTAAAGAGCTTCACACATACACTTACATCATACATATGATCCTTTACAGATATGACTTATGTTTGACAGATTATATGAACTTTCAAATATATTTTATTTTTGTCCTGGGTTGAGAGGCCCAGGACTAACCTTTCTTCTGATACTGGGAAAATTGCACTTTTGGAGGACTCTAGTGTCTGAGTTTATGAAAAAATTTACTTTATGGCCAGTGAGGCTCTGTGAGATTTAAGGTCTCAGTGTTTTCGAGCTTTGCAAGGTGCAGGGATGAGGAGGAGCAAGGCCTAGGCGTTTGACCCAAGCTGGCCAACAGGATTATTTCATACCACGGACATCACATTCAATATAAATTAGAAAAGTTTGCTGCTAATCTGGCTCTCCCTTAATGGTGGCGATCCAGACAACTCATTGCCCCAATGCTGGACCTCTGCGGCCTCCTTTTCTTCCTGAAGCCATTGCACTGGCAGTGCCTGACATTTACTGTCCACTGCACAGATTCTTGCTGCTAGAATTGGCTGTTCTTGTAAATCTTATATCAGTGTTGGGATTAATGCTTTGGTTCTTTAGTATCATTGTTAGTTATTTAATCTTATTCTATTAAATCTATTTACATTTCAACTCTCATGTTTCTTTGTGGTCCCCAATTCTCCTTTCTTGGGTGGGGAAGGGTCATCAGGTGACCTGATAATTGTCTGCATGACAATAAATTGTTATGGGTTTTCTCAAACCATAACAATTATGGAGAAATAATTGATGCAACTTATACAAGGAATGAAATCTGATTTCAGTTAATATCATAATCCCATTATGATTATGGGATTATCTGTTCAATATCTGGTTTTGACTTTCCAAATCTCAGCTTCCAGATTATTCAGAAATTAATGTGAAAGTCAGTAGGAAGACTCTACGCAGAGCATAGTATTAATTCTTCACGTCTACTTCATTTTGTTTTATTTAGACTTGAAAGATATTCTATTTTACATGCTAGAGTTCAGGTATCTTCCCTTATCACCCATGAATGGGAATCACATCACTATATCTTCATGTATTATAACTCAAAGAAGAACACTCAGGGAAAGGAGCCAGAGAAAATCAGCCCAAACTACATCAGAAGTTGTATAAAACAGTTCTTGTACTTTCGACTGGTCTGGCCTTTTCTGCTACTCATTGTTTGAGGCACTTTAATCAGTAGATTTAGAATTTATTGTAGAATGGAACTTTTCTTTTTCAGACAGCAAAAGCGTTGTTAACCTCTCTTGTAAATAAGTGCAGAATTTGGCCAATGTAGGAAAACTGCTCATGTTTGTTGTTTCAGTCCCGATGTCTCATGTTGTGGGTGTTTTGCAGTTGATTTTGATTGGGTCAAATATAGACCTTGAATCAGCTCCATTCATTTTATTGATTACTGGTTTGCTGGTAATTAGAAGATACTAATTGAAATTGTCAAAGTGCTAATCGCTTTTGCTATGTATAGTTATAGCTATATATAGTTGGGGAGGATGATAGTTGTGCCTTCCAGAGTTTGACTTCCAAGGATGTGAGGAAAATCCCTGTGTCTGAAAATGGAAACGGTGGTTACCTGACCATAACACCAAAGGAACAGTGTGGCCCAAGAGACGTAAACTTTCACAGGGGGTCTTCAGAGACCCTGATTTCAGAGGTATTTATGAAAAAGATTTACAAAGATATGCCTGCTGTCTATATGTGTCTTTCTATTTCTTACATTTGCTTGTGTTCTGATATGTGAGATGTTGCCATTTTATTTGGCTATTGCATTGCTACATAACAGGTAACTACACGTCAGGGCACGTGAGGATTGAGGGCTTCCCAAAGCCCAGAGATGTTACCCAGGGGATGGCAGGACAGGACTGGGCAACCAGGGTCTGTCTCACCCCAGCCAGGGTAAGCAAGGGACTGGGACAGGCTGAGGACAAACTGGGAACGTGAGCCATGGTGAGAACCACATCATGGGGGGAAAGGGGAATGTGTAGTTAGGGTATGTACATCATTTAACTGAATGGTTAAACCTTGAGGGTTTGTTTTGCTTGTCGGTGATCTAAGTAATCTTTTGTAATCATCCGTGGTAGGAAACTGCTAATACAGAGTAATCACTTTTACTTTTTTATGTATTTGAGAGCATTTTGAAATTAAAGCTACTTGTTTCTATTGTTTCTTTTTGTTTTATATGGATTGTTTATTTGCTGTTATCATGAATATGTGGATGTCACTTATACGGTGTTTTGTGCACTTGTAAATTCAGCAGGCATTTTCTTGGCACCTAAATATTCCATTAATGCAGCTGGTACTTTACACTCACCATTTAAAAAAGCCCCAGAATATCTTGCCAAATTACATGAAGTCTATTTTGGCCTGTACCTCTGTACAGCTAAAAGTAGTGGTATAACCACCCTTTCCCCATCCAGACATAGGAATGAGTGTAGAAGAGAGCAAATGCACAGAGTGCTCAAAGCTCTTGGAGTTGTATCTTTCAAGATCAAAGAGCTAATCATAATGAATTAATTCCTTTTTTTGCAAGCGGTACCTTTCAATTCCGTCCACAGTTCAAGAAAATAATCTCATTCAGAAAGTCTGAGTACTTAGGACCCAATTTATACCTCAGACATGCAGGAGATAGCAAGGGGACAGACAGACAGGACGTTGCCACAACTGTAATGCAGTGGGACCATGTAAAAGTTTGTACAGATGCACTGTCGGCTCCAGACGGCGCTCATCCATGCTGCTGCTGACTTCTGCTGTCACCCACCTCATGCTTGTTTTTTTGTTAAGGAGGGTGTATTCATGGGATAATGTATTTCAAAGAAGATGTAAATAAGAGTTGTGTTCATGGCCATCAGGACCGGAAGGGCAGAAAGTAGTCTTGAAAGGAGGGCAGAAGCTTTGTAAGAGAAGCATTTGGTGTCAGCAGACAAATTTTGTTAGGAGTGAGTGAAAGTGAAATGTCACAAAATGAAGCAGGGCAGTGCAGGAAGACAAAGTTTCATTCCATGTAATCTGAGTTGCTGTTCTCCTGAAAAGCTGCTTCTCTAGTTTCCTGCCCACCAGGCTGTGGCACTTCTACTGTCTCTGTACATTGTTACTCTGTACAGGAGTGTACATTGCTATTCCCTACAGCTGGCAACAGGAACCCCATTGCTTTCATTCTGCAGCTGAACCTGCAACATTTCTGTGTGTTTAGAAGTTATATCTGGTGAAAAGGATGCTGAGGTAGCCCAGAAGGGAAAGAGGAGCAGTCCTGAACACCGGTGAGTTCTTGTGAGAGATTCATATCCAACTTGGTGACTGTTTAAGTTTGCAGAAAATCTATGCTTCCTGGCTGAGGGCTGCACTGGGGCTGCAGCTATGACCCAAGCTGGAGGCAGGAGGCCTTGGCAACAAGGCAATCCTGACCACCCCATGCCATGCAGGAGAACGCCTGCGCTGGCTCGTGCGCATAGGCTGGGAGTAGAGTTCCTTTATCCCTGCAGTAAATCAAAGTCTATCACAACATGATTCAAAGCACTCCTAAATAAATGAGCCTTTCAGCTGATGTCAATAGGATTTCTACTCTCTTTCCCATTCCTCGGCATCCTCACGTCCCCGGAGAATATAATCAAGCACAGGAGACTGTAACAATTGGGTCTTGGAGGTTATGTAGCATCCAGGCACAGCCTTGAGGAGTCATGTTTGCTGACATTAAGTTGACTACAGCTTTACGGTCATTTTACACATGACAGCATGTCAGCTGTGTAAACCTCGCTGGAAAGAGAGATTGCCTATGACTAGCTGCTGTGAAATTGAAATGATTTGTCTGTGTCTACGTGGACTGAAAATCATAGCTATTGTTTGCTAGTCATTGCAATTTCTCAAGCTTCTTTTCTAATTCAGTATAATTTTGTAGTGGAGACAAAGGCATCAAGGGGGTTCATGATGCAAGCGTGTGCCTGACCCCCACTTCATCAGTGCCTCCCATCAGATTTAATGGGCTTCACCTTGAAAGCACTAAATCATATTGTATTTTCCTAACTTCAGTACAGTTTATTCCAAGGGAAATCGGTGCCATTGGAGAGGGAAGATATCACTTGAGGTCGCTTATGGTAACAGAAGTGAGCTCTGACGTGATTTCTGTGGACAGCCTGTGGATTAAGGTACCATTTAGCATAACTGGTGTAGAGTTTGAGCCCATGGATTTCTGTGCTTTTGGTGTAGCTGTATAGATAATGATGGATAAGCCTTAGAGCTATCAAAGTTTGTGGTAGAGTTAAATAACAAGACAATGCTTTCACTATGGCTTTTGAATATAATTCTGTACTACTCAGCTGTATTCAGCTGTATTTTGCTTTAAATTGGTATAGAAAAAATGAAAATGTTTTCACCTATTCTTTGTGACCAAAAGCTACAGAGTTCCTGTATGTTCCATAACCTGATTAGTCTGTGTGTGACAAGGAAAACAGAAATGCTTTAAGTTTTTGTGGTATTCTATTTCACATAACTTGAACTACAATAAAGACTGGCATAAATAGACTTTATGCACCACCACATCCTAGTACAGAACATTTTATAAGAGAAAAAGAATAAAGACTCCCACTGAAAAGCTGCTGGTGTCAAATAATCATTTATTCTGCTGTTGTTGACTTGCCCCTGTCTAAATGACAGGGGCTTAGCTACCATCAGGAAACAATATTCCAACAAATGCTTGTGAAACCCTGTATAAGTCTTGTCACATCAAAAGCCTAAGTGGAACTGTGTGCTTTTGGCTTTACTGTTCTTTTCACTCACGCATACAGAAACAATAAATGGGGAAATATTTATGCATATGAGGAAAGAAGGCTGCTTTTTACAAACATTTTTCTCCAGCACATCAATGGATCTTAAACTGCGTGTCTGAAGTTTGGGTGAACCTCAGGGTTGATGTCACATATTGTGCTCAAAAGCTTTTTCATCATGTTCTCCATGCTCTTGTGGTAGCTGCTGGTGAGGTTTCGGACCGTTTCCTTTGTTTGCTCTTCTATTTTAGCAGAGAGGTTACCTTGGGAACCCATTACCTAAAAAGCAGAGGTTATATATGAGTATGTTTATTGTACTTTTTTTCATCATCTAGCGTAAACATAATGCAAACATATCATAGTGCTTCCTAACAGGAAGGGTATGAGCTAGGTTGAACTATATGCATAAAAGCAGGATTAAGGGGAACTCTTTCATATGCTCATTAGCAATGGGAATCTCCCCATGCAGTGAAAGTTTCCCAGCTCACTGTGGGGAACAACATTGTATGTGGCTTGTCTTTTATATCGCTCATTTTAATTTGTTTCCTATTTTAATGCCTAGTGAACTAAGTTCTATCACCAGTGTGCTTTGCTTGGCCTCACTGAGAATGAATGTGAGCATGGCTAAGGAGCAAAACATGACAAAGCCTTCCTGACAATGCATAATTACAGTTTCAGAGTACTTGAAATGTCTTCAGCAGTTAGTGATGTATAACCCTCAACAGGCCTCAGACAAGGTCTTTTAATGTTTCATTTTCTTATCTGGCGAAATACCAGACAGCTTCTGGCACAGTTAATATCAGGACATTCACTTAGAATTTAATTGACTCTAGACTCGCTGAACATTTTAGCAAGGTTATGTTATAAACAGATGCACACGTTCCAAATCCGTGACTTTGCTCTCTCCTCCCCCACTGCCCCAACATCCCTTGAATTCTTCCCTTATGGAAAAGTCCTTCAGATACCAGCAGAAAAATTGGTTTCCAGCTAAAGAATTCCATGGGGGAGAGCAGAAGACAATTCTGCACTTTGTCAAGGGTAAGAAAGGAATAAGTAACATATTCTTGTTCCTGCCCTGGTTTTCTGGGGTGGACTAGCAGCTGAAGCTAACCCAGGATGTTAGTGGGATACCTAGAGGATGACTAGAAACAAGAGAAGAGTCATTAGCTGTATCTCCCATGTGATTTCAGCCCAATTTAGTCCTTAAAAGAGCTAAAAGTAGCTGAGTGAAGATCTTCTGCGCAAATTACTTTGTAATTCTATTTACCTGGCAATGTAATAAGAAGTTTTCCTGTAATCCAGATTTCCAATTTGGAAGAAATACAGGATGTAAAAATTCAACAAGGGCAAGTGTGGGGTCCTGCACCTATGGAGAAATAATCCCATACACTGGTACAGATTAGGGACTGACCTGCTAGAAAGCAGCTCTGTAGGGAGAGACCTTGGAGTCCTGGTGGACAACAAGTTGACCATGAGGCAGGAAAGTGATCTTGTGGCCAAGAAGGCCAATGATCTCCTGGGATGTATTAAAAAGAGTGTGGCCAGCAGGTCGAGAGAGGTCATCCTCCCCCTCTACTCTGCTTTGGTGAGGCCACATCTGGAGTACTGTGTTTAGTTCTGGGCTTTCCAGATCAAGAAGGATAAGGAACTGCTGGAAAGAGTCTTGCAGAGGGTTATGAAGATGGTCAAGGCATTAGAGCATCTCTCAGATGAGAAAAGACTGAGACACCTGGGGCTGTTTAACCTGGAAAAGAGAAGACTGAGGAGGGAACCTCATCAGTGCTTAAAAATATCTAAAGGGCAGGTGTCAAGAGGATAGGGTCAGGCTCTTCTCAGTGGTGCCCAGTGACAGGACAAGGGGCAACAGACACAAGCTGGAACACAGGAATTTCTGTCTGAACATGTGGAAAACTTCTTTTCTTTGATGGTGCCAGAGCACTGGAACAGGCTGCCCTGAGAGGTAGTGGAGTCTCCTTCTCTGGAGCTATTCAAAACCCTCCTGGATGCATTCCTATCCAGCCTGCTCTAGGGGAACCTGCTTTGGCAGGGGGGTTGGGCTAGATGATCTCCAGACGTCCCTTCCAACCTCTACAATTCTGTGATTCTGTAGACATAGTTGTAAATATTGGGAAAAGATTATAGTTTGCCATAGTAACTGTTTCTAGCTGGACTTTTATTTTAGCTTTTAGACAAGTTGTAAGGGTCTCATGTGAGAAAGACTGTACAGCTTAGATCAGATTTATAAAGCTAATGTTTTAATGGGGAAAAGAACTTTCTAGAGATCTCAGATGGTTGCATGTTAACCAGTTGCTAAATATTTTTGGGAAACCTCAGGAAAAGTATTATAATTTTAAAAAAAGCCTCTGTAGACTGGGAACTTTCTCTCAGTTCATGCTAATACTGTAACTGGAGACAGTTGATTCCTACTCTTCTACGTATTTTTTTCCTCCTTTTTCTGCTTTTGAATTTGAAGATCTTTCTCTTGCCAGAATGCAGACAATGCTCTGCTTAATCTATTATCTGTGATTTCTGCTGACCTCAAAGGTCTGTCCCTTATTTTGCCCATACTGGTTTTATGCTAGTGTCATTCCAAAGTCATTCCTAAAACGTTACATGGACTTGGAAGCCAGAAAATTCAGCACCAGGCTGCATATCTCCAATTCAGTGATCTCAGCCCCTAATTTGAATACCACAAGCACTAGCAAAATGGTTTGAGATCTGGGGTTAAATTCTGTATATTCTGAAAAATGAACTTGTGTATCGTCAGTCTACCCTTAAATTAATTGTTATTTTCTGTTGCTGCTGTTGTTCATTCTGGCTTCACACGGAACATGTCACAGTATGAGGAAATTTACCACAGTTTGGATACAGCAATATAAAGTAAGAGGAGGAATAGCATTAAATGAGACTGACAAAGAATTAAAAATATTTGTGTCTGAACACCTGAGCCAGTAAACCGAACTGGGCATCGGACTTCCCTCTGCACTGGCTTAGCTGGAACTCCTCACTGCCTTCCAGGCACAGGTTAATAATGGTGACATTTGTCTGGGTAGATAAATGTTCGACATAATGGGGTCAGGGAATGCGAAGGAGGACTGCAATGATCTTGTACAACATGCTGTCATTTGAGGAGCAATATGTGCTCTGTCCTGCTTGTGCGAAATGTTCAGTCGACAAACAGTGGCCTTTCCCTGCAGCTTTAATTTTGCTTGACATGAAAAAATTGAGTTCACACCAAGGCAACATCTTTTCTGCTGTTTGAGACCTAAAACAAGAAGTCTGTCTTGAATTAAAAGGTGGACAAATTTTAGAGGTGTTTTAACTTTATTTTAGTGTCAGTAAACATCTGAAATTGTACCTATGAGGCAATTCTACCTGGCTTAGCTGTGTGACAGTGTGTCTGGGGGCTGGCAGCATATGTTAGAGACTTTGTGTGTATATCTGTTCCTAAGGCTTGTGATCTCGTTTTATGTGAAGTGTGATTGCAATGGCAGTTTTAAAAAGCAGTTTTTATTTGACCTCTTGCCTTTTTTTTTTTTTTTTTTTTTGGCTGCTTTTGCACATGAAGTTTCTTTACCTTTGCACAAAACAAGCAGGAGAAAAAAAAAAGGAACAAAAAATGCAAGTGGAAGGTTACAAACTAAAAAGAGAATAGTTTGTGAACCTTCGTGAAAACATTAGGGAAAACTGCAAGATGGCATAAATGTATAAACTGTACTACAATTCAGATATGGAATATCAGCCAGACCAGTTTTACTTATGAAAACATAGTGGGAAAACTCCACAGTTTTGATGATTTAAGTTCATCAAAGATGAGTCTTGTATGCAGTCAAAGTCAGCTAATGTGGAACAGAGATCGAAAGAAAGATTTTAAATTTCTCCTTTTACTGAAACATCCACCTTACTGAAACCAGTAAATCCAGTTTCAAGACAGGAATGAGTTCTGTCTGGAGTTAAATAAAGAGGACCCAAAGGTATTTTTCTTTAAGGGAGATACATCTTCAAAGGACAAAATTGAACCAAATACAGAATCTGGAAAACTGTAGTAGGGAAAGTCAACACCACTTCCTACAAGTGCATTCAAAGCCCGTGAAGAAGTAAAACTGAAGAAAATACACATCATAGGGGATCTCTGTTTAACCAGTATGATCACGGTGTTTTGCAAGTCTCCATGTAACACTGAAACAATTTGTGCTACCATTGGGTAGCTTGGCACTATAAAAAAAACATTTGCTGGTTTCTTACTCACATTTGTTTGCTTGTTCCTAAATTCCTTCTCCCTCTGTAACCGGTAGTGGTCTATCTCGGCTATGGCTTCTTCTTTGGCCTGCCTCAGCCTCTTTCCCTTTCCTAATGGGGCAAGAAATAGGGATTTATTTCACATATCACTGTATCCTAAAAGATTAATGTCTCTAAATCAGCAGTATTATACATGGTGGGGTAAAACAGACAAAGGTTTGAACAAAGTCAACTGCACAAGAACGGTCAGAAGAGCCAGAGTGATTTAGGTAGGGTACCTTTTGATTGAAAGCCAGTCACAAAGATATCCATCTTCTGAGGCACACATCAAATGAAAAGCTTGTTGGTTTGCTAACAACACAAATCTTTTTACAACTACACATTTTCTCAAACACAAATGAGTTTTTTTAAATCACAGCTTGGTGTTTAAATAAATATCTGTCTTTCCTTCATCTGCAATAGTAGCAGCCAGATAACAGATTTTAGTTGTCACTGATGGGAAAAGACGTTATTCTGTAAGGCTTGCTGTATTGATTGGTTGCCAGCATGCCTTCATCCCACACCAACTGGATTCTGCTTAGAGCTGGCAGATTTCCAAAGTACTGCAAGATATGTCTTAACCACTACCAAACTGAGTTACAACCTTCAGGCTTTGTCCTCTTCTCCCCTACTCTTTCCCCCTAATGTTTGCTGCATGCAGAAGTGAGTGATTAAGAGAAAAAGAAAGTCAATGGTATTCTCTACCAATGCATAGAAAATGTGAAAGTGATTAAAATGTTTTTATGTGAAGCCAGTGTTGAACATGTCACAACCACGCCATGGTGATGCATCTCTGTCTGCCTGTTTTGTGTAAAGTCGGTAAAGTTGCACGGATCTCCACAGGGCTCTGCTACACTACTTTGTGAGGATAAAGTCACTTTCTAACTGATGGGGCTGTAAAACTCTTGCATTGAAAATTGACATGTTACATTTGAGACACCTGGGCTGATTCTCTTTCCTCTGTACAGCTAGAATCTTTGGAGTGAGAGGCAATAAGCTTGCTCCCTTTTTGTAACAGGAGAAATGTCTTTGATGGCTGAAAAAGCTATTGCCTATTTCCTTATATTAGGATACCACAAAAATGGAGAGTGGAAGCTAGGCAACTGGAAAAGACATCTTGATCTAATGCATGAAACATCCATTTACGTATTTACTTATTGTAAATACATACTTAACATCACTGAGGAATATGAATATTTTTTTAAGTTTTTTATTTTTTAAAAAATTCTTTCAATTCAAGCACTAAAGTTGAAACCAGTACCTTTTCTGAAATCCTAATGAATATTCTCTAATAGGCTAGGAAGATGAGTATTAGTAATTCTGATTTATTTTCTCCAGGCTGCTACACTGGATTGGTTACACATGTGCTGGGTTTCTGAAGCCGCCTCAGGTGTGGCATATAACAGTCTGGTTCCACTGAGCATGGCCAATGAGCAAGCTGAATCTTGGGTGAAAGACTATTGTTTTTGAGACATCTGAGATTCAACAAAAGCCTGGGTAAAATGTCTGATCCAGCAGTAAATTATTTGCCTGGTTGATGGCTCCTTCTGAAGTCATTTGCTGCAAAATGGGTGAGTAAAAGCAGAGAGATGCCTGACATGTGAATTTCCTTTTAAGGTGTTGATTCCTGGACTGTTTGATACTGTGGGTGTGCTTGTTGTGGGAACTCGGGGGTGGGATTGTGTAAAGGGCTTTTTACCAGAAGCAGAAACCTGGTAAGAAACTAGGTAGTTTTACTGACTCTCAAGTTCCACTAGTGCAGTGTCCTCTTGTGTAATTAAATATAAATTTTGGAGTCCTTTTGCCACCAAGTCACTGGGCTTATGTATAAAGGAGCAGAAAGGTAGTTTAAATCCTGGGATGTACTGTCCCAGAGTTTGTATTTGTTTGATAAGGGTTGATCCACTCAGCTTCTGCCACTCACTGCCTGAAGTCTTGGGACCGGCATGTGTGAACTGATGGATTTGTGTACGAGCCTGACATCAGTCTGGACAACAAAATTTGGAAACAAATTTAGGCTTGTATTTTGAAGTTTCCCTTATTCTCCCCTCCAAATTTGGAGCTGATCAGCCTTTTAAAGAGTTTTCCTCTAGGAGCGGAGCTGTGGGGTGATTCTCTGGAGCTGGAAACTGGGGGGAGTGACTACAATGAAACTCTGCCAATTTCACCAGCTGAGGAACTGGATCTCTATAGCAAATTAAATTATTTCAAAATCAGTGGGATTTTAATTTCAAATTCCATCTGGGGGTCCATCTGTAGTAAACATGTTGCATATTTGGCCACCAGATAGTTAAATAAATCCATTTAAAATGCACAAAATAGAAGGAGATTTACTGTAAAACAACAGTTCATATGCCTCTGACAATGTAGCTAGTGAACCAAAAAGTATATCTATACATACATACATGTCAGCTCTTGACAGTGCACTGGAATAAGCACAATACATAGGGTGTCACTGTAGGGTGGCAGCCATTTCATTTTTCCATGATGCCTTTAGGATTGGCACAGCAGAAACCTGCTGCTTCCTATTTAATTAAGTGGAAAAGCTGTGAGTAAATTACTGCTAGTTCAACAACGTTGTGGACAGAATCGGCAACTGCCAACATATGCCATAGTGCATATGCTGCACCTGATTAAGTTAAGCAGAAACTAGAGCTTAACCTGCTGTTTCACTAGAGACAAACCAAAATTAATTAATCGGTCTGCTATTAACCACTTGTCTGCTACCTTAGTTGTGCAATACAAGATTGCCTTTTCAAAGTCTAGCTGATCTTCTGGATGGGATTCTCCACAGAGCCAAGCAGAAATCAAAGCTTACACACTGAAGGGTGGGTGGCAGAGCATTGAATTTCATCCAAGGTCATGCAAAAAGAGGGCAAGAAATACAGGAGGATGGGCAAACCAATGTCCCTATGACATTTCCTCTAAGATCAGAAAGGCGAGGTACAGACAGCTCCAAGTGTGAAGAAACCTTTGCCCCAAAGGGGCAAACCTGTGGGGGCCAGGTTTGCTGCTGACACTTTGTCTCTCCTTCCCACCCTTGAAGACGGGGAGCAGTAAAACAGCTGTTCTATGCCTGGTCTCCTTGGCTACTCTTGCCCATGATTACAGTAGCTGACAAAATATAAAATTGTAGGCATTGTGTTAAATTGGCCAAATCTTAACCAACTTTCTGCAACAAACTGCCCAGAGAAGTTGTGGAGGTCCCATCCCTGGAAGTGTTTAAGGCCAAACTAGATAGGGCTTGAGCAATGTGCTCTAGTGTGAGGTCTCCCTGGGGGGTTGAAACTCAAAGGAAGTTGGAAGGTTTGGTCCTTCCAGCTCTAACCATTCTATGAACAAGTCAGCCCCGTATTAGATTTTCTTACCTAACCTAGGAAAGCATTATTAGCAAGGAGAAAGGTTGTATTCTTCTTTCTAGGTATTTCTGTGATGTTAATGAAACACCCAGGTCTGGTTAGATTGAAAAGAACTGGTGAGGTTTTTTAGGTTGTTGAGGGTTTTTAGGTCTTGCAAGAAAAATTAGAAAGCAAAAATGTTGTGTTCTAATTTGCTCAAACACTAAGTTATCTTACTTTCCAGGAACTGCCATGCTAAAATTGGTTTACTGTTTTCAGGCATATCCTCTTGGCTTCTAGATGAACTTCTGCATAGAAATCATGTCATGTGAAAAATTTGACAAAAAAATTAATCATATTTTCTTTAAATATGACCATTTCATTTTTTCTTCAAAAGCATTACATTTTCTGCAAAATGCGATTTAGGGATGTTTATTTTGAGCAGACTATTTTGCACTTTTAATAAAATACAATAGAAGCAGCTGGTCAGTTCTTTCAGCAGATAAAATACATCCTGGGTATTATCCAAGAGAGTGACATAGCTATAATTCTTTTTACAGGGTCTTATTTTGATTAACATTTGTTTTTGATCTGATTTCCTGAAATCTTTCATCTGAGTTTTCATTTTGTTAGGCACTAGAAATTCAAGCCAAAGTACAAAAATTTTTAGGAGAACAGGCTTTGCTACAACCAGTGTTCGTGACACGTTTGTTTCCCTTGTTTTATCCAAAAGAATCTTCAAGAATTGATGCCTTGGCTCTGCCAATGCTTAGTTATTTCTGGGATCCAAATTACGCTTAAATAAAAAATGATAGATAAAGAAGTGCTGTGTATAAAAGGCCAAAAGATTCAGAGTGGTTTGGTTTGAGTTTAATCAGCTCAATATTTTCAGCCTTGCATGTGTGCATTTACCAACAAACTATTAATAATTCATCAGGTGTAAATGATATCAGCCAATGATACAGTAAAGGTATTGCAAGCCAGAATAAAGGTTATTGGGCAAATATGAAAAGTATAAAAAAGCACGAACAGCAGACCTACAGCACTATCTTTTTGATTTGCTTCATGTCTATAAATATAACTTCATTTATTTGCTAATTTCTCAGTTATCCAAAGTGGATTTTGCATTACAATCAGCTGCACATATGTCAGCAAGATCTCAGCCTATTATCTGTTTATATATATATATATATATATGTTTTTATATGTGTGTTCACGCTACATTTTGATCTGGTTATGTGAGTATCAACTGTAAACAGTGAAGGGTTTGGCTAAGGGTAGTTTTGCTTATCACGTTTCCTTGAAAATGGCTTTTCCTGGTTGCGTCCCATGAACGATCTGCCTTTTGTTCCTCTTGCGTGACATTGTAAATACAATAGTCAGGCTCATTGGTACAGTAGTGTTGTGCTGTGGGAGTTTGTGGTGACAGAAGAGGTCACAGGAACGGTGTGGCAGGGAGGGGACTGCATTAGCACTGGCTGTACAGGTTCCTGGCTCTCACTGGCAGCCCGGATCTGCCGGGTGCCAGGTCCTGAGCAGAAGCTGCTGATCTGAACTGGTACCAGGTGGATCTGGGCTGGTGTTTCCTGGGGTGAAGCAGCATGTCCTCACCTCATTTCTCTGAACTGTGTGTGCACAGGTTAACTGATTGCTCTGGACAGACTGAATGCATTTCATATATTTCCTTTTATTTTAGTTTTTCTGCTTAGAGACAATACAATCCTTTCTGCTGATTTAACTGCAGAAGAACTCTGGGCAAGAGACTATTTGAGTTATTAGGATTTGGCATAACCAGATTTAGCATGAAAATAATCCCTTTTGTCCTTATACCAAGTCTGTGTGGTGATATTGCCATGAAAAATATTGACATTAAGGACAATACGGAAATTTTAATTTTTTTGTTTTGTTGATTCTCTGCAAATCTATTGCAATGTTTAATATAAACATTATTTTCTAGGTATAATTATTCTGTTAGATTAGCTGTAATGCTAGGTTTAGCACAAAATCCAGGTTGGACTAGTTCTTAGAAAAATCTGAACCAGATGCATTAAGGCCTGACCTTGCTCCTGTGATCTGTGAGATCTAAAATTCACAAGTTTTGCTGTTCACACCCTAGTAGAAACTGTTGGCAGTATTTAACATGAACAAAAAGATCCACCAAAGTCTTTAGGCTATAAATGAATATGCCACATCAGCAGTTATTTGAACCTTTTGCACTTGATCTGCAAATTTAAACCTAGGATTAAAATCTCTTAGAAATGCTGGAGGTTTTTTATGGGATTGTACAGAGTTGCTGAGGCTGGAAGAGGCCTCTAGAGTCCACTCAAATGTCCTGCTGAGGGCATGCTTGGCAAGGGCACTTGATCAGGGCCATATCCAGTGGATTTTGAATGTCTCGGGTACAGAGGAGACTCCACAGCCTCTCAGAGCAGCCTCTTCCTGGGTCTGACCTTCCTCAAAGTTAGAGAGTTGTTTTCTTATGTTTAAATTTATGCCATTGTCTCCTGACGTTTCAATGGATACACTGGAGTCTGGCTGTCTTTTTACTCCTTATCCATCTTTTTCTTTTTTTTTTTTTTTTCCTCAGAACTTTTCTCTATGAGAAATTTTGATTTTTCTCTGTAACTTTTATAAAGGCAAAAAATGTTTGGCTTTAAAAGTAATAGAGAAGAAAGTCATACTGATTAAATTTTTCCACTCTAAATCTTTTTACCAATAGCAAAATTCTTAATAGCTGTTTTACTGTAGTTGCTGAATTACTCCTACCTCAGTGCTAATACACTGGTTGTGTAGGCAGTGGTTTAAGTCAAGTTTCTGACTCAGACGTGTCTGGAAGACACTTTATCAGTAAGAGGCCCTGCGCTTAGCACACGTACTCTGTGTGGGGCTGAGATGGTGGCTGGCAAATGTGGTTTTTGCAGAGCAAAGTAAATACACCTGTAACCATGTCTGGATTCCACAGGACGCAAGTCTTCGTTATTTTTGTGTTAAAGCTTTTCCTTGTTTTGAGTTTCTTAATTTATGAAACCTCTTAGAAAAAGGCAATCTGATTTTTTTTGTTTGTTTTGTTTTAAATGCAAAAGCAAATCAGACAAACCGACAAAAAAAAAAAATCAAAACCAGAAGAGTACATGGAGCTATTGTAGCTAGAGGCCTGGTCCTGCAGCCTGCCTTCAGACTGAACCCCCGCTCCCCCCACTGCAGGTTGTGCCTTTCCAGGTCACACGCTTTCTTGATCCTTGCTCCTGGGAACAGTTAATTTCCTCTGCCCTTCCTGAGAATGGAAGAACCATCCCACTTAGAGCACCTCGTTTGGCTATGCAAGGGTCAAATCACTTAATTATTTCTTGCTTTCAGACTTTCAAGCACAGTTTTACTAGCCTTCCCTTGTAGGAAGATGGGAGATATTCCACCCCGCACCCCCATCCCTCCCCTTGCTTTTGCAAGGCACAGGCAGTGGCTGGGGTGCACGGAGAAGGGATGTTGTCTTCCTACTTAATTTGTGCAATGGCACACAGAAAACAACACTAATAATTAATGAGCACACCACAATGCTGATTCCTGTGTAGAAGGATTACAGGAATTACACAGATTATTTTTGTTCAATTTCTAGTTCCCTGTGGAAAAACAAAATATATTCCTTCGTCGTACTCTTGAAGCACGTGACAGCATCTTCACACATTTTAGTTGAGTCCTGCAGTACAACATGGTTTCCTGATGCTGGTTCCTAAATCAAGATGACACCATGAAACAGTATTAATGTTTCACTGTTAATGCAGGTCAGTGACTCGTGGTTGGTGCCTGCAATCAGGAGAATAAGGTCACTGTATTTTGCATTAAATTGCTGGGAGAAGAATGCAGCAAATGAAGGAAATAGATAATGGAAAGGCTGCAAGGAGAATGATTTCTTTGATTGAAACTACTCTAGCAGATACATTCATTTTTATATTTGTTATTGTTACTTTTTGGCTTATATTTGTTTAGAATAAAAATATATAATTTATTATTATTGGATATCTACATATGGTTTGCCCATGGTATTTAGCAAACAAGATGTTTATTTTAAATAGAACATTTAATCACTTGCCAATTGCTTGTACCAGGTACAAGGTTCACAGGCATGACCTATTGTAGTACTGACAGTTCTTGTGATTGTACTGAGATTTTCATTACTATTGTTTTGTTGAAGTTTTCCTTTGTTTTCGTATATTTTTTTGAAGCCCAGCTGAGATTAGAAAGCAAGTTAGTAGAATTTGTAAGAGGAACACTGAAAAAAGAGAGAGTTTGGAGTCTGGTCCTCCAGAGCTGGCAGCAAGAGGAGTATAGGTTTCTAGTTTAAATACCTAAAGAAGGTTGTAATGACGTTATTGCCATTGAGATAAAGCAAGAATAAATCTAGCTGGTGGGATGAATATAACAAAGAAAACCCTGTTTAATATAATAAGGCACATGTGTGCCCACACACTCAAGCACACACATGCACACAGAATTTTAAGCAAACTTTGAATGTTCTGGTTTGGTTAAATGCCTGGCTGCAGTCAAGGCACAGCACTAGTGCAAGTGAGAAGAAAGAACAGGAGCAGCACAGCTGTGCTGTATACAGATGAAATAATGTTGGTTTTCTGAGAGCCACTGTAATTCTGAAGAGCTTACAATAGAAAACTACAGTAAAAGCAGGCCAGCTACTCACTTTTTTTGGCTTCCTCCAGTTTGTCCTTGGCACGTTTCTCTGCCTGCAGAAGCTGCTGGATTCCCTGAGACTGGCTGGTCATGCCGATTGCTGAGGTTGGCGCACTTCTGCGGGGACTGAAGCTCAGAGGGAGTTTTATACAGCCGTTAGGTTCTTCCCTGTGCTTTTTGTTCTGTCTGTTATTACAACAGCCTTCCAGATTGCACCAAACCAGCCGGCTCTGCCTGGATTGCTGCTGGGCAAAAAGTCCTGCTAGTGTAATTAGGAAAACACAGCAGTGAGGTTGAAAGGAATGTTCTCCCCTCCTCAGGGTCACCGAGAATCTGAAGTGTCATTCACACATTGGGAAGAGCAGAGCATTCTAAGTGACTTGCAGTTTAATGGGAACTTTTTTTTTTTTTAAATCTTCTATTGCTGAAGCAGAATATAGTTAATCTTGTCAGATGAACTCATGGAAAAAAAATGTGTTTCTTGGAATTTCCTTTCAATAAAACGTCTTATGCATGTGAAGAATCAGACTCGGTCAGCAAGTAGTTGTGGTTGAACGGGGTGAACTGGTTGTAGGCTTCTGTTTGGTGTTACTTTTTAATGTTATTCATTAGAGTTTTTTCACTTAAATTAGTTTCAGTGAAGGTTTCTCTTTAATCAGGAACTAAAGTTTAAAAATGTATGTGTGTGGTTGAGGTGTGCTCTGTCTTTTAATCTGTCACAAGAGAGATGAGTGCTGTGGTGGAAGGCTGTGGCATTAGCTTGACAACACAGACTTTAGAAAGATATGACTGGTGGTGTAAGGTCTTGCTTTCAAACCCTACTAACACACACAACAGTCAAACATGTGAGTGTGGCTGTAGATGTACATCCTGTTCCCTACAGTGTTTTGTGAGTTACTGCACTAATGTGCATATTTATATTTTGAATGCTTATAAAAAAACCACAACAAATACCACTACAAAGGTGCTTCAGCCATTGCACACAGGAAGGGCGCATGTCAAGTTATAATTTAATTTAAAAATATAATATTATAGAATAATTATTCNTTTTCTGGGGCTTCCTAGGGCAACTGTGCCATGCTACTTGCTTGCTGCAAGACTGTCACCTGGCCCTTATGAGAAAATGTCTACTGTTGTTATGAAGGTTGGGGTTTCCCCTTCCCCCCCCCCCCCCCCCACACCCGTGGCGCGTGAGGAGAACGAGGGA
>VZRU01008084.1:94205-113868 GCA_013398155.1 Pedionomus torquatus
CCCCCCCCAACAGCTGTGGGCTTGAGGGAAAATGGAGGGAGAAGCCTCTTGCCCTATTACTGTCTTCAGCTGTTGTCTGAATGACAGTAGCCCTGAGACATTGAAGAGGAAGTTGTTTTGTTTTCTGGTTTGTGATACTGTGGGGCCTTATTCCACCCAGGCTCTCTCTTGGGAATACACCTATTTCTTACAGTACATTAGCCACTGAGTCTCTTCCTTCATCCAGAAACCTGTGAAACGTCTCCTACCTTCAGCACTGAAATCAGAGATTTCCTCTAGTTGTTAGAGAGCAGACATGGCACTATTTTTAGGAGATTTTAATGCGTACCCTTGAAGCTTATTTTATTCAGACATATGAGAGGAAATGATGATCAATCACAGAAAACATGGAAACTGTAGGGTTAGGAAGCCTGTTGTGCCACCGGGGCTCAGCTCCAAATGTTCTGACCAGCAAAGAAAAGTAGAAGTGGAAAATGAAAGTAAAAAATGAAGAGATTTGGTTTACTTGGGGCAGGAAACTTGGGCTCAGAGCTTTAAAGCAGTAGTTACTTAAAAATTAAATAGGAAGTGGAAACATCGGGCTTGTCTCAGACATCAAAAGCATATTCCAGGCAAAGGGTCCTGTCAGGCAAATCTCTACGCTACAAGAAATGTTACAAAACTGCTAGCAAACTAAACTGTTTCAGAGTTTCTGGAGTTAACCAAAAACATTAGGATCTTTGATTTTTTTTTCAGAGCAGTTCTTAGTGCTGTAATTATGTTACATGGGCCTTGGTAATGATCTGAATTTTGATATTTACAATCTGTTAATTTTAATTAATAATTCACAGAAAATAGTTCTAGATGGTGAATTTTTAAGGAAAAAGTCCTCCCCTGAACAGATTACACTGCTCTTCCATTGTTAAGAAATTCATATATTCCTTAAGCAGATCATTTGAGCTGCATATGTCACAGTTCACATATTTCAATGTTTTTTTTGAATCAAAACAAGTCTCAGTTTATAATTTTCCTGCTAGTTAGTTCATATACAGTATGGTGGTATGCCATGCTGGCACTCCGAATAGCATTATGAGGTACCAGTATACCTCTACAAGGGAGAAGATGGTAATTTATTTTGGCTGGTGCTTATACACATCTTATTAGACTACACACAAAGTACTGTCACTTAGAACTAATTTCAGACCTTGTCTGATGATGATGGTGATGATCTCAGACTATGTTGACATGGCACCTCTGTGTATCCCACTTCATAGATAATTCATTAAAATAAAGTGGGTTAAGCCACCAACTGACCAAACAGGCTCCTACTTCATCACACAAGCTAATAAGAAACTTCTGTGTGTCATAGTTGCTGGCTTTCTTTCCAAGCTAGCTCCAGACTCTAATTAGGGAAGAGATGTGGTGACTGGTGATGGGGGCAAAGAGAGGTGTTACCAGAGGGAGAGTGGGCAGAGAGCAATTTCGTGCTTTCACTTTTAAAGACTCCTTCCTTTTCTTTGCAGAGACTCGGCCAGCTATCTCAGTCCCCAAAATTTCCTGAGCCTTTTCTGGTTATCGCTACTGACAGAAGGGGAAAAACAGGCTCAGTTCTGGCATTCTTGCTTCCCTGAAGCCATGGAGCAAGGAAATGAAGTCTTACAAGGGATGAGAGACCCTGCTGAGCTCCTTCTGCTCATCCACAGCATAACCAGCAGAAAAACTCCAAATCAGGCAATTCTAGTTTAGACAGAGGCTGTGTGGCTGCTGCCTTCCCCCTGCAGTGGGAAGGTCAGGGCCGATGGGTAAGTTCGCCTGAGGTAGTCCACATTAATTTATTTGGAAAAAAAGCCTGCTTGCTGTTACACAGATTGAGCCTTACCTAGCATGAATATAACAACTTCTCAGTCTGTCTACCACTGAGCAGTAAAGGCAGTGCTGTGGCATCCTCTTACTGTGGTTTAAGTGTGCACAGGCTCTTCTGCATGTAGGAGGGCAGCAGGCAGAGTTTCCGCTGAAATGTGTTTAAGTTGAAGGTCTCCCATGCATTGCCTCTATGGCTGTATTTCACAAAACACACTTTTCTTTCTTTTTTTAATCACTTTTTTATTATAAAAAGTATTCTTTCCAAATGAGCCGCTATGACTACCACGTAATACCCTTTGTTCAGGTTACAGCTTCAAAGCGGTGACACTGATTCAATGATAAAGCATTAAAATCAGCAGCAGGTCAGGCAGGGCAGCTGTCACGGATGTTTTTGTGTGTCTGTGCATGTCTTTTGTTTTGTTGTTCTAGAAGGCCTAAGAAAGGAAAAGAAAGGTACACACCTGCATAGCCTCCTACATTACGATGGGGACTGCTTTTTCTAACAAAAATAGAGCACCTTCAAAGGGAGTAAGATTTATCATGTTGTGAAAGAGTGGTAGGCTCCTGCAAGTGTTAATGTCAAGAGGTCTTTATGCATAAATTAAAATGTATGCAGTAAAAACATCGTGCATTTCTCGAAATTATGGTCTCTTCTCTCTAAATTCAGGAATGATGTTTTCTTATATTAAAAGAAAAATAGTTGTGAACTGTGTACTGCAGTTGCAATTATGTCTGCAAGTTAGGATTCTTGCTACAGCATTTTCTGACAGTGACATTCTTGTTCTGTTGACACCAGTGCAGTTGACCTCAGCAGCCTGAATTTCACCCAGAGGCCTGACAAATATGAGAACAAATAGGTAAGCAAATTTAAATAAATATTAAAATATTGCCAGAGGCGGGTTGCTGCCATACTGTCTGGGTGAGCTTATTGACTGCTGGCCAAGTCTGTCGACACAGCTGCAGCTTCAGCTGGCACATTCAGCTGGCATAGCAGTCTGCCTTCCATATATTGAACACCTACCTGTAAACCAACTCATATTTTTTCCTGTGTCTAGATATGAATAATTATGTTTGCAACTACTATAGGTGGTTTGGCATTCAGAGAAAACTATTGTGTTTAAATTTTTTTTTTCTAAAAATATCTTCAGCTCCCAGGAGAAAAATTAAGGAAAAAATATGTATCTTTTTTTCTTTCTTTTTTATTCCCCCACCTATGTGATAATTCAGGTACAGCAAATAACAGAAATAAATGGGGGGTTGGGGGGAGGGGAGGGGAGGACAGGACAGGGTAAAAAAAGCACACTTGTCTCTAAAACTTCAGGTCAATTTGTAATTTGGCCATCAGTATGGCTGTTATTATTTCCTATTCTCAGTGTATGGTGTGTTCACCCCAGCCAACGGGTAAGCTCCCACCCAGCAGTTTTCTCACTCCCCAACAGTGGCATAAGGTACAGAGTCAAAAAAGCAAAAACAAGAATACTTGTGGGTCAAGATAAAAACAGTTTAAAAAGTGAGGTGGAGTTGTGGGGGGAAGCAAAGTGATGCCAAGGCAGTTTCTCATCACCTCCCAAGAGCAGACCAGGAACCAGTCAGACTCCAAATGGTGGCTACTTTGGAAAGACCAGATCCCCAGTTTTATTGCTGAGCATGGCATTGCATGACATGCGATACCCCTTTGGTCAGTCTGGTTTGCTGTCTTGGCTGTGTCCCCTCCAGCCTCCTGCCCACCCCAGCCTATTTCCTCAGGGGCAGAGTGAAGAACAGAGAAAGCCTGGACACCCTGCAAGGCACTGTTCAGCAACACTTAAAACCTTGGTGTGCTATCAGCACAGTTACAGTCACAAGCCCACAAAGTGTGAGTTGCGATGAAGCAATTAACACCATCCCAGCCAGAGCCAGCATTGTTTAATTTTCAAATAACACTTCCACTTTTTTCTTTTCCCAGTGCAGTTGCTTGCTATCTTCTTTTCCACCGTTCTGCACTAGAGCGTGCCTCTGCCCTTATTACATCCTCCTGATGATTTTTAGTGTTGCTGTCTTCCCCAAAAGAAGTTTGCAGCCTCATCAGCGTATGTGTGCAGGAGGGGAGGGGAAGGGAAGTGGGGAGTCATGTAACTATATTTTGAACTGTGTAGGCTAACCAACAACTCACATCTATGTCACAGCTCAACATTCAGTTGAAGAAAACCAAATGTAGTATATCAGAAAATTTCAGGGCTGTCTCAGATTTAGCAAGATCAACAAAGATAGGACAAAGAAAATAGTTCAACTTTGCAGCCTAGAGGAGTTGAACCTGTAGTGCTCTCTACTGTACATATATGCTGCTGCTTTGTATACAGCTCATGGTCATTCAACCAATTTGCTGACCTTTGACAAAATCATAATTTTCTGTGCAGTCATTTCATTGTATTTCTTTCCAGCTCTGAGCAACACCAGCTTAACCGGAAAGTGAATAAAAGGAATAAGAATGTTATTTCTTCTAGTGAAAGTACCAGCACTACAATAGGAAGAAGGAAGGCTTGCTTTTTTTCAGTCCTCATAAATCAAGTGATTATTTGGAAAGGTAAGATGCAAAACCTGGCATGGAGAGATGACTAATACTGACAATCTCTCTTGAAGACCAGAATAGATGTTGCCTTAGCTAAGTTAGTCCCCGTAAAATTTCCTAATACTATTCTTGATACAATTGTGAAGATGACGGGGGTATTTTTCTCCTTATTTTCTAAGACTTGCTTTTGAACTAGTGTTCCTAAAATAAGAGACAAGTACTTATGCTATATGTATGTACACACTTAGAAGTACAATATATAAGTATGGACATACTTATATGTATGTACACAATCATGTGTTTGTGCATTGAGATTTAAAATCTGTAGTTCTTCACTTTCCAGTGCCTTCTAGGATTTTTGGTTTAATAAAAAAAAATAATAAATAGAACTTACCCTCCGTTCATAAAAGAAATTGGAACATTAACTAATTGTAGTCTATTCACCACTTTACATCATGTCGCTGGTATTTCTGTTCTCTGTTTCTCTTGCTCCTCACGTGGTTGCAAGAGCAGTGCTTCTTGCATATCAGGCAGTTCCTCATCTTAGAGGGGGAAGGACTTTTCTTGTCAAGCGTTCATGCAATAAACAAGTTTTTAAAGGTTTTTAACCAGTACCTTGGTAACTCAGAGAGGTTTGAGTTTTGCTTTGCAGAAAGCAATTCTGCTAGTGAGGCTCGCTGTACATTTTATGTGAAGAATATGTCCCTCTTATGGGCTTGGAAAAGAGGTTGAAATTCACGTTAATTTTGCTTTTCTTTTGACCACTTGCAAGTAATTTCAGAGCTTAGTTAAACTAAGCACAGTTATAGCATGTTGAATGTGTTTTAACTTCTAGTATCAGACTTCTTTAAAAGATGGTGTATTTATGCTGCTGCATGTAGGATGTAAAAAATGCCAGCACATCTGTGTGTAGTACACTTCACATTTTCCTACTGTGAGGAATTTTGCTGCTTTATACAGCAAGGACATGAGTTTAGGCCTTCCTGATAGATTTTCCTCATGTTTTTAGGGCTGCCACTGCAACAGTACCATGGGATTGTTTTCTCTAAACCAGCTCTAGTGAATATTTTTGGCAATGGCACAGTGCCTCATCAATTGGCCAGTGTTTCTAATTGAGTATCATTTTTACTTAGCATTATTTTATGCATATAGTACTCTCCAAGATGCAAATATCATGGCAGAACTTGTGAAGGAAAATATGGGAACCCCAATTGGAGAGTTAGAGCCAGCTAATGCTTACAGCTGACAACAGCAGCACTTGCACGTGGGTCCACTGAAGGTGCCCCAAGAGGTGCAACAAAGCTGCTGAGGGGTCCCGAGCATAAGTCTTACAAGGAATGGCTGAGGGAACTGACATTGTTTAGTCTGGAGAAAAGCAGACTGAGGGGAGATCTTATCAGTCTCTACAGGTACTTAAAAGGGGGTGGTAGCCAGGTGGGTGTCAGTCTCCCATGTAACAAGCATGAGGATGAGAGGAAATGGCCTCGAGTTGCACCAGCAGAGGTTTAGCTTGGACACCAGGACACTTTACTGAAAAGGTTGTCAAGGGTTAGAACAAGCAGCCCAGGGAAGCAGTTGAGTCACCATCCCTGGAGGCATTTAAAAGACGTGTGGATATAGTGCTGAGGGACGTGTTGGATTTGATTGTGTTAGGTTTACTGTTGGACTTGATGATTTTAAAGGTCTCTTCCAACTGTAATGATTCTGTGCTGCTATTGCCACTGGATCCAAAGGTCACCACATAGATTATCTGCTCTTGGTTAAATGCAGGAGGTGACCAGTCTCACAGTAAATCGCGGGCCCAGCAGAGACTCCCCTTCTCCTTGTACTACTTCTGCCATGGGCCACTAGCCGCCTGCTAGTCGGGCATCAAGCTGCTGGGCTAACCTGATGGGGAAGAAGATGTGAGGTAAGGGAGAAAGACATGGGGTTATGGGCCTGGTCTGAGGTAGGGGAACTGGATTATGAGGATGAAACTGGTGGGATCCAGCTGCAGAGAAGCTGGGGCCCTCGTAACAACTTTTTAGAGGAAGGGTAGGACTCAGCTCTAAACTTTGCATTTGGCCCACTGTTTTAGATTTGTCCTTTGTGTGCAATGGAAAAATAACAGAAGTGGTAATACAGAGACAGGTCAAATATGATGTATATCATTGTTCTGGAAGTGCTATACACTGAAAAGATGCATTTCTGTCAGGAGTTGTGCATCTTGGAGCAGGGGTCACGGTGGAAGGGCTCCTTGTATGTCTCCCTCAGAGCTCGTGTGGGACGATGGTGGCTCTGTATTTCTGTGGTTATCACACTGAACTTTTATGGGTCAAACTTTGCCTGCAAGATGTAAAAAAACAGAGGAACAAAGTATTATACAGTAGGGAACTTTTTGGAAGTTCCTTGTTTACCCACAGGGAATATTTTCTGGCCCTGTGGAGAACCACAAGATTTCTGGTATCACACAGCATTTTAAGGGGGAATGTCTGGCCACTGATCTGTACTGTTTTGAAGTCATTGCAGGAGAAAGGAGGATTACTAGTTTGTTTATTTTAACTCTAACCATTCTATGATTCTATTTTTTTTAATTATTTATGTTTTTAATATAAAATGGAACATCATTAACATGCAGTTAATATGAAAAGTTTTCTCTAGTAAATATATCATTGGACAAGTTGCTGGAAAAGACAATATGCATAAAATATTGTCAATAATAATTTGATTATTATTGATCAAATTATTATGGGACTGAGCAGATGCCTAGTTCATCTTTGAGAAGATGAATTAGGAGCTACTAGAGAAAGAACTGGAATTGAATTACTATGAAAGCAGGAAACTATTCTCTGCATTTCTGTCTGAGGATATTGTGAATATTTGCATTGTTCTTTTTTGACACCATAAGTAAAAGCAGAAGCATCATGGATTAAACCTCCTCTCAAACCATAGCACGGGCTATAATAGAAGTCTCTCTCAAAAGAAAAAAAAATCACTGCTTTGACAAATGTCAAAAGATACATTAAAAAGAGAAGCGTCATGCTTCTGATAAAATATCCCTTGATAAAAGGCAATGCAATATTGGCTCTCAAAACCCTCTTGAAATTAAATTAAATCTATTGAAATTCTTAGTAAAGACCTAACAAGTACTAGCTTTTATTCTGCCAGTGTGCTCTACTGGATCTTTACCATCCAAGCCACCTGAGATCTTCCTCTTAATAGCAGAGGTGATTGGAGATCTGTGTCCTTGAATTCAGAATATTACAGCAGTTCAGCTGCCCATTTTACTTCTCCCCCTTTTCTAGGTAGGGGTGAACATCTTATGCCAAAGTACTGAGAAACTCAGAAATTATTCTTCTACCTCATTCTGGCAACTTGACTCCTCCTTACCTTCAGAACAAAAATGGCTCTGACTCTATGAAATAACCTGTGATAGTAAGGAGAGCAGCGCCTACATTTTGTCATTTCCAGCAACTTCCTCTTAGCATTAGCTGAACAGAATCTTGTGCCCAGTATGACCTTCAGGCAGGCTTCTGCATCCGCCTGCACATATAGCACTGCCAGCTCTTTCGCTTGCTCCTACAGCTGTGTGTCTGTGAATCCCATCTGAGAAGGGAGATAGAACAGGTGACAAGAAGATAAGCCTTTCACCTTGTGGGGATGAGCACTCACCTGTGTACATCAAGTACACAGTGTCAAGCTTTTTGGATCAACATCAAGTGTTACAGTGTCAAGCTTTTTGGATATTATATAAACTGACTCTAATAGCAACAGATTGATGTATTTTTAAAAATGTGTGTACTATGTTTTATGTCCTCTAGAAAAAAACACAAATGTGTTATTACAGTGGGAACTGTTTTGAAGCATTACAGGTAGAACACTAGAATTTCCCTGTAATTTCCCAGTATAAATTATCTCCTCATTGTAATATCTTTGATATCAGTGTTTTTTTCTGACCCTCTCACATTTCTGTTTTTTGCAGTTCCTACAGTATGTGAAACATTTGCTATTACAGCAATGATGATACTGAAGAAATAACAAGGCTTTACAGAATAGACAGTTATGTCAATAGGTATGTGAATTAAAAGGTGGGAGGGGAGCTGGCGGCAAGAAACCTGATGCTTTACAGTAACTTTGACTTCCTCTATACAAATTTTTTCTGTTTTGAAGTTTGCAGATTAAAAATATAAAGGGATGACTTGGTTATGGGAACTTTTGCCCTCCCCAGATGGTATCTGATAGGCTTGTTACCAATAAACCAAAGCTTTGGGTGAAAATATACTTATGCCTGTGGCTAGATGTATGTTATACTGTTATTTGGGTTACAAATCTTAATAACCTCTTAACACATTCCCCTGTCAAAAGATCCGTGTTTACTTTAGAAAAGTGACCTGAGAAGTAATTTTGCAAGGGGAACCCACAGAGTTCTCCGCAGGAACACTGAACATATTGAACCCTACCAGTGTTTGAGGATGAAATTGCTTTAATTCCTTGTCTACCAGCAGTTTGCCTGAGCTCTGAAGGAGCAGATTAGTGGTGCAGCAAATAAGCGTCCTCAGTCCCCAGAAGCAAGAACCATAGGTCCTATGGCATGACAGGACCTCTACCACACAGTTTACAGGCAGCTGATCTGTGTCCTAACCTAGAGATGATCCAGAGGTGACCTAGTCCTTTCCTATACTGCATGATATCTTTCAAGTTGCCTAACAGCTGCAGGCAGCAATGGGGAACAACCAGTGTACCCGCATTACTTTAATGAGTGAAGTTTCATTTCTAGCATTTGTTCAAAGCACGTACAGTGGGAAAACTGCTGTATATGTTTAGTCTCTAATGCTTCCTAAGCTGATTTTCTCTAGCTTGCACTAATATCCATGGGGGAAAATGGCTAGGCTGCAGTATTTCCTCCATATTTTTAGTGAAATCACTAAATGCTCAGTTAAATGTGTCCAGGCCTACATTTTTCAGTAATGTTGCTAAATCACAGCCTCTACACAGAAGCCTTGAAGTGCCAGAGTTCAAAATTTGAGCAGATGAAAGACAAAGGATTGGAAAATGGCTGGAAGATTTCACTGCATTTACTGCAGTGATTACACAGACTCCTAATTCTCAGAGTTCTAGTACAATGTGAGTGGCAGTATGAGGTTCTATGTTTGGAAGAAACTCTCACATCGAAAAGAATGTCTCAAAGAAGAAATATTTCATATTCCCATAAGAATGGAATGACTGGGGGGGGAAAGCCAGTTAGGGTCACCCCAGAATGGCATAAATGAAAATCTTTGCCTCACTTTTGAAATTGTAAAGTAAAAAAAAAATTCTTTTTCATAGATTGTTCCAGAGGTGGTATTTTTCTGTTGTTTTTGTTATTTGTTTTCTAGTGAAATACCGTAAAAATTGAAAGATTTTCTAGCAGTTTCAGTATGGAATGTCCTAGATCTCTATCAGTGATTGGTATTGACTTTAAAGTTCATGTTACCTATCTTTCCCTCTACCTACAACTAGATTTTTTTTGTATGGGGCTGTTGTCTTAAGAAGTTAGTTTTGAAAAACTTCTGATTTTTTTTTTCCCCCCTACTGCATAGTTTGGGTTAACTACCTCTGCTATCTCTATATTATCATCATATTATCTTTATTTTATCAGTATTGTTACTGATAAAACAGAGATATCAGAAATATGTATATATGCTTTTGGAAGCAAAATAAATACTAGAAATATTTTTATTTTGAAAACATCATATCAAATAGGCAGAAAATGTCTACATTTTTCTATGCAAAAATCAAAAGAGCAAATTGGAGTTTATGGCAAAAAAATGAAAACCATAGTATTGATTATGGAGGACTGCTTTTTTCGGGAGAAAAAAATTATAAATTTAAAGTGCCCCAAAAAAGTCTTCATGCACAACTCTGCAAACTAATTTCAGTTATACCTCTATGCAAAACTATAAATTTTAGATATTAAAAGAAAGCTGTATTTATAACCATCAGAATTCACCATCCAAGTGTCCATAAGAAGTAATGTTAATTCGGAGTCCTCACATTTCAGAGTTAACTTGTTGATTATGCAGAGAATAATTAGGAGATACATATGTGTGTAAACTTCTGAGCTATGTAGATATTTGCCACCACTTTCTTCATAGCATTTGTATGTTGGACATAATGTATAGAAAAATGAATTCCTATATTTTTGTTGGTCAAATATGTGACATGATTTTAAATGGTATAAAACACTGAGATAGTATATTTGATTTAGTGGGAACTGATTGGTTATTAATATTTTTAAATTATTTAAGATAGTTTTAAAAATTAATCAAAATTTTAATTAAGTAAAAATTCATAGTTACTAGAGGAGGTGAATGGGAATGAATGCAGATATTGGGTACCCTTATTTTTTTAGGTGTTTTGCCACACTGGAAAGCATTGCTAGATTAAAATGTAAAATACATTATTGTGCACAGTCTGAATGATAATACGGTATAGTAGGAATAGATTCCCTTGATGAAATCTGGAGAGGTGCTGTAAAATAATATTGTACACACTTTCTACCATGTTTTGTAGTGTGGAATTTTCTTTAGTCCTTACAGGCTCCTGCAGATCAGGGAAGAATCTGCAGTGGAAATGTGGTGATTGGTGTGTGCAGGTGTTGGTGTGTACACATGCACACACATGTTGATGACAACCTCTACCTCTGTGCTGCAGAAACAGTTTTAAAGTCTTTCTCCCTCCCCATGAAGCATTTCTAGGCTAATTCCAGAGATAACGAGAAACATAAATATGGGATGCAGAAGGCAGAAGTATTTATGTACAAACCAGAATGGGGAGTGGGGGGTGGGTGTGTTTTTAAAACAAAAACCAAAAATAAATGCAAGGATCCCTTTGAATTGTCTATCTAGACGCTACTGCTTATCTATATCTTTTATCTTTTCTACTCTTCTCTTCCTGAAATATAGTTTTAATATCTTCACAAAGTTATTTTGAAACATGCATCAATAAAAGACTATAGAGCTCTGTCTCAGGGAACTAATCAGCTAATGATACCAAAGAGTATGTAGATTTCAATGTGTTATGACTAAAAATAAGAAGGGGCAGGATTTTTGATCTGGATAGCTATATGTGGAATGAAGTGTGTGTGTATATACATGTGCATATATGTGCCTGTATAGACACATATAGATATATAGAAGTCAGTAGTAGTGTGAAAATTTCAAAGCTTCTCAGATACACTGTAATAGATCTGTCGTGTTTATTGGGTGCATTTTAAATGCAGTTTTCCTTTCCATATGGACTATATTTTCAAGCTCCTTTTCTTTCTGCCCTTCACCTCATTTCATTTTCTTTGTGCAGAAGATCAGCAGGAGGTCTGTAAAATGACTTTTTTTTTTTTTTTTTAGTAAGGACTACAGGATTTGGCTTATAGTTTTAATGTAGATGAAAGAAATAATGGATTTCTTTGAAAAAAACAAGGAAAATCAGGAGCATTTTGTTCAGTACTACACCACTGTTTCCAGTAATTGCCTTGTACAGTTTGCAAGTCTTTCCACTTTATGTAAATACTTCAACTTCTAAAAAATTCCCTTCTAGCTGTGAGGTGGGGCCTTTTGAAGGAGGTGTTCTTTTGAAGGTTGTGGGTCTCTTAAACACACATTTTTTTTCTTCAAAGTATATCTTGTAGGCTCCCTGTCACAAATTCTTCTTGTTAGGAATTCTGCTTGAAGAACTGTTTGAATTTCAGTATTGAGTATTTCAAACAAATACATCTAATGCCTCAATACATTTTTCTTATGGTCAGTCAGTGGACTAAATAAGAAAGATAACCTCTGATAATTCAAAATCTATTCCTACCAACACTTTGAAGAAAAAAACCCAAACATGACAATCTGAGGTTTTTGTTGTTACTCCTGGAAACTAAGAAAGGGAAAGTAACTGTAAGTAAACTTTCAATTTTTGAAGCTGTTGAAAACAAAAAAAAAAACAAAAAACAAACCCAAACAGTCCCCCAACTCCCTCCCCACCCTGATCAAATTTCAGAAACAAACCCCTCACCCCTTGGTGAGCGCTTGGTGAAACTTCTGATTCATATTATGTAATGGTGTTAGAGAGTTATAATCTAGGCTGGCAAAGCTTTTGGGACATCATCTGCCTGTATTCCTTGCTTAGAGCAGGTCTTACTTCAGTGTTAGTTGTTCACAATCTTTTCTAATTGAGTTTTGACTCTGAGGGTGGATGTTCCACATATGTTCTGGGCAGCTCATTTCACTTGTGGAATTTTGGTTCTTAATAGGTAGTCATGATTCTGCTCTATGCTATTGTTGCCTGTTCTTCCTCATCTTTTCATTTTGCACCTCTGAGAAGCGTTTGACTCTGTCTTCTCTATAACCCACCCACCAGGTAGCTGAAGACAGCAATATCATCCCCTTGAGTTTTTTTGGTCTACACCAACAAACTTAGTTTTTTTTTTCATTCTCTGCTTCATCACATGCTCCAGTACTATTATAATTAAGATAAATGAGAAGTGCAAAACTCTGTAGCAGAAAACAGTATGATAACATATAGGTAAACTTTTGTCTTGACCCCTAAATGGAGAAAATAATTCATTAGAAGCGTGTCTGTCATTATCAGTTTAAGCTGTCAAGTGAATAAGTTGTACCTAAGTTTTCTATAGTGAAGCCTTCTATTCTAGATTTTATTGACTGCAGGACAAGGATTCTGTTTTTCACATTATGCAGGAGTGAAACCATAAGGTTTTAAACATTTATCTCTGAAATTCTTTCTGTAGAATGAGTATTTTGATATAATTTTGAAAATTCCAATGTGTTATAGTGCAAAGGTTTTGTGGGTTACAAATGTGGAAAGAGAAAAGGAAATGCTTGAGTTTGGATGTGGAGAAAAAGAATATTATAATCTCAAGAAAGCTTCACAATAAAAACTAGCAGTTTTGCTCAGTGTCTGTATGCAGTTGTGGATGTAAGGAAGTACATACCTCATCTTGTATTTAAAGCCTTTAGCTATAAAACAATTAAGGGAGCGCATGGATTATTTGAAAGCTTGTCTGGCTTATGTTGAATATTTGCAAGATTCCTGCAGCTCAAGGATACTATCTGGTTAAGAAAACCAGAAGTGAACTTGCTTCTTGATGTCTAGTCTCATTTTTAGTTAGGGTCTCCAGGAAGGAGAATCATAAATCTGGAGTGCTGTAAAATCTTTTCCTGTCATTCAAGGTCAAGATATAAATCTAAGTTACCAGGTTTCTTGCTAGATAAATAATTTCTCTGGTTCTTAGAGCTTAAAGCCTCCAAGAAGTTATCCTTTAAATGCTATCAGCGTTAATTTTAGTGGCAAATGTGAACATTAACATTGCTGAGCTGGGCAATATGAGTTGCTTAAAATAAGTATATGATCAAAGGTTGAACATGGAACATGTTCTATTTCACACAAACATGGAGCACGTAAAGGATCCCTGTAGCTTGATAACCCTTCCAGCTAAAAATGACAAATATTTTGCAACTTCGTACATGTGTACATACTCATACATGTTCCTTTCTACACCTCCATGCACACTGAGGATCCTGTGCATCACTGGCCCTTCAGAACACACCTTGGGAGTTCCTAAGTGCCTTTAGAGTTGAGTACAGGGCACAATAACCAGACACCTAGAGTTGGATATAATGAAGCACATTGTAACAGCATTTGTGCTTTCTCTGCTGGGATTATTAGCAGCATCTTGCTTTCATCTGCATTGTTCTGAGTGATCACTGCTTCTTACTTTATGGTCTACTTTTCTCCTCTGCTCTTCTCCTCTCACTTCCTTCCTGTACACTTTTGCATTTTTCATACAGAACACATGTGCTGCACAGAGCTGGATTAATCAAAGTGTGCATTTCCCTGAACCGTAGTATGGTTAGGGGACATCCGGTGAAAAAAAACAGACTCTGTCAATATTTGTCCCCAGTTTATGAGGATGATAATGTAGATCTCTACACTAGTAATACAATATGTCTTCCAAAGATGAAGATGTTCAAGTTGTTCCAAAGAATCCTGCAGAAATGGCCATAAAGTAACTGCTATGGCTTTCTAAACTAGAAAACCCAACCTCGTGCCTCATTAGCTGGTAAGGGAAGGAGAAGATACAAGTAATTCTGTATACAATAGGTAGGTTGAAACGTGCGATTAAACTACAAGCCATGACACACCTGCCATCAATTATACTGCTGAAAAGGGGTATTTGGGAGGGCTATCTAATAGAGTACTTTGTTCTGTATAACATGTTCAAGTCCTATCTTGTCAACTGGAAGCCATCAGCAAGCTGAAAGAGCTGCTGGGGGCCAGGCAGAGCAAGAGATGTGCTCTCAGCACTTGGACTGGACAGAACTTGAAATTTCTGCACACTTCTGCAACCCCTCCACTGCCCCAGAGCAGGGCTCATTGGTCCTGCAGGACCTGGGAGTAAGTGTCATGTATGCTTTAGTTCAGTGCAAACTTCGAATCACCCAATGTATCGTGACAAGAGCTAAGAAACCAGCTATCAATTTAGAAGAACCTGAGGCACTCACTGAAAAAGTTTTGTTGAATCTTTGAAGTATCCTTAGATGAGAATTTGGGTAGTATTTATCTGTCACTGAATTTTTCTACTTACAGTAAGAACGCACTGGCTCCTGGGGCACTTCAGATACAAAGTCAGATTGGTGACAAGCAGCTTGGTACCTCTGGTATACAAAATGAAATCTAAGATATTAATTAGATTGTCCCCAAAGAACCAGCCTGTTCATCCAAGCAATACAAAGGTAAGAAGGCATGCACTGACTTAAAGTTAAATTGTTAAATTGAAGTTGGGGAGTGGGGGACTGGGTATCAACACTGCTGTTTTCAGCTTCCAGAGTATTACTTAACTTCAGGGGCCTGCAGCGGGCTGCATCAAAATGCCTTAGCAGATCCCCAGAGATCTACCAGAGACATCATGAGCAAAACTGTGGCTTCACCAATGTAGCTTGGATTTTACTCAGTTGGAAAAGAAGGTTATATTCAGGTCCTCAGTTGTGCATTTTGCAACTCTGCCCCATTACTGCGTCTTGGTAATTAATCAGACAGGAACCAGAAAGTGAAACCAGCTTGGAAAGCTGAGAGCAGCCTCGCTTTGCAGACCAAGCTGAGGCAAAAGGAGAAAACAGCAGTCAGGAGTTTTTACTGATTTTCAGTTACATCAATTATAGTGCATAGCCATATGCACTGAATCAGATTTCTGCTGATTCCTGCATGATCTTCAGACAGTTCACATGGTTGGATGGTTATACAAAGAATATGTATGTTTTCAGCCTGCTCAACTTCCCAGCACTGATCTAGGACATAGATCAAAAACAGGCTTTCTCAAAAACACTTTTTCTACTTCTCGTTACCCCTTGGAGCAGAGCAGAGGCCACTGTGGAAACAGCAGAGAAAAGCTCTTCCCACCTCGTTTCCAAACTTCTCTTTTCTCACACTGCTTCTGTTCCTCGTGCAGACAAAAGGGAATCAAGACCAAACTCCAAACCTCACCCCAAACTCTAGTGTTTGATTAGAGCTCAGTTTCCCCAGGTGCTCTCACTGTCCAAATACTGCAGTAGTGTGCTAAAGGTATTATTTCCAGCTAGAAGGAAGTATAAATCTGACCTTAAATGTTTATATTGTAAGAAGGGGAGCTCTCTGTGGACAGTAATGAGAAAGTTTAGATGTTGATAAGCATTTTTTTCAAGCTAATGTGGGAAACTTGGAGAATGGAAGATTCCAAAGGCAAGGAATATCACAAAGGGTTTTCTGAGTCAGAGACAGTGGAGGACAGGCTGGTCCTATTTTGTTTGCTATCATCATCTGTCTTTAAATTATGTTCCTGTTTACAGGAGAAATAATAAAGGAAAATTAACAGATTAATTACTTAGAAAAATCTTCAATATGAATCTGTGTTTTTCCATGGTGGTTGGTCTCTTCCAACTAAAATGATATTGTGCTGGGTGAGGTGGTAAAATCTGTCACAGAAGCTTCACCCCTCCAGAATGAGTCTCCATTGATCAGTGTGGGTCAACTTGCTGAACATCAGCAAACTGAAAATGAAGGTGTGATGTCAAAATGAAATAAGGTTGACATCTTTCTTACTATACTTTTGTCTGAAGAAAAATCCTCATTTTTTGTTTACCAGTTTACAGGCTCGATAGACTGACTTTGCCCTAGGAACTTGCGATGTTCATCTAACAAGTTTTTCTTGTTTTGCGTAAAACCCAAATTTAAATAATGCCCCTGTATTTTAATTCAGAACATCACAAACTCTAAAGCTGATCTTCTCATGAGAAGAGAACAGACAGAGCCTCTTGCCAAATAATTGTTGCATGGAGTTTCATCTGTGATATTTCCTAACTTACGTAGTGTAGGAAATAGCACTTGCTATTAGGCAGAAAGAGGATGTGCCAAATGTTTTATGCAGGTCTGGGGAGGGGAAGAACATATTACCTCAGTATATCAGCCTGAGCTAGATGTGGGAAAAATGACCTGTTCTTGCTATTGCAGAATTCATATTGGTTACACTTTATTACTTTTTAAAAGAAACTGAAGATACAATAGTGATACTAGGGTTTTGTTTTGGTTTTTTTTTTTTTTTCCTTTTTGACAGAGACTGCATTGTTGGCAACAGAGATTAGCAAAAATTATAAAATTAGCTGTTGTGAAATTGTGATATTTTTTGTGAGAAACATGAAAGGGTTTGGTTTTTTTTTCTCCTGAATTAAAGGAATCTGATAATGTTTTACTCCTGTTCTGAGTCAATTGTTTACATAGTCTGAGAATTCCAGGTATTTTGAGAAAAATAACACAGCATGGACTGTTTCATCATGGTAGACTCTTACAAGCTTTCCCACCTCCCTATCTTCTTTTGGCTATTTTTGGCTATTTGATTGCATTGTATGCAGTAAACATATTGTTTGTGTTTATAAGGCCCCAGCAATATGTTTATTGAGCTTTTCTGACACAATAAAAATAACCAATTTGTGCTAAATATCTTTGAGTGTTTATTACAAAATATCCTAGAGTGAAATAGAAATAAACTATAAAACAAAAATAATGAAAAAAATATATTTCCAATGTTTCTACACCTCTGCCAGCTGACTTTAATTGTGCCCATTATCAAGAAGTGAGAGAAACATTTGAAATTGTATAGACTAATTTATATAATACTCATTTTAATCCTTTGAATAAAATTGAAATACTTAACTGAGTCTCTCTTTGATTTTTGCTGAGATTTTGCTGAGAATGAGAGTCCTCATTCAGACTAGATATCTAAAAAGATCAGCCACATCTGCCTGCAGATCTCATTTTTCCAGAATAATATAGTATTGTCTTCAGTTTTTCTCTTCTGTTGTATTTTTTTAATGCAGTAAGTGTTTTCTATGTAAATAATATTCTTGATTAAAAGAAAGGATAAAATCAGCATGAAGGTAGCAGAGAAAATGAGAAAGCTGATAGTTTGGTAAATTTGGATTTAATGTAACTATTATTGCAGGTGACTAATCAATTTGAAATATTTTGATCAAGAAGTACATATAACATGCAGCAAGTAACCTTCTTTCCATGCGACTGCAACGCATCTCATGTATTTTTTTACTTCTGCCTCCTACCATTCCCTCATTTCTTACCTGTATTGAGAATTTTTTAAATATTATTATTATTTTATTTTATTATTTTATTTATTTATTTAACACTGACACTTTTTACATCAGTCAGGGAAGATGGGTGGTAATATCAGATTTTTTAGCACTTCTACTAAAGGAGCAAATAAACAAGGTACATGGACTTCTGCAAGACTGAGAGTGTTCCAGAAGGTTTTTCTGGGACAAGACTTCATTTTTCAAAAGCATATTCCCCAGGATGTAGCTTCATGGGATTTTCAATGTTTCAGAAGTCTTTTCATGCAACAGAAACTTTTCAGAAAAGTTTATCTCCACTGACAGTGGACTGTTTGTCAATGTTTCCTTCCAGTTCTAATAAATCTTTTTCTTGAAAGAAGCTTTGAATTTACTGCTTGTGCTAATTAATTAGTTGTTTTTATAGTGTGAGAAAGAACAAAGACAACCAATATATCTTTAGGCAGACTTTTTCTGAGTATCAGGTTATGAACTTGTCACGTTTTAAAATGGTTTATAGTGTGTGCGTGTGAAAATACTCATAAAATGAAGAGCTTACAGGCAGGGAAACTGAGGGAGGTAGATATGACATAGGCCCTGATGTCCAAAGTCAGTCTGGTTTCCTAACTGTTTCAAATTCAAAGATGCATATTTTGAGTTAAGTTTATAGAAATCTTCTGGATTATTTTAGCTTTACAGCAGCAGTTTCTTGACAAGCCACTGAGGAAGAAGTAATGCCTGTCACATGCTTATCTTTGGAGACATCTAACTAACTCATTTGGACAGCCCCAGAGAGAAAAATCACGTCAAAATGTGGAGAAGGGTAAGATATGGACTATCAGAAGACGACCGACAGCATCACTGTAAGCAGACCAGCCTTCTAGGTTTTAGCCTTCATGTGCTTGTGCATAGATTGCTCATGGTTATTTTTGTGCTTCTGTACCATAATGACTGCAATCGGCTGTGGAAATACATTTCCATCCAAAAAAATAATCATAGCTTGGATGCTAGGAAAGCATTTGATAAAATGTTATATCTTATTGGAAAAATGAAGACAAATACTCTCGGGTATAAGCACTGTTATCTGACAAATAGCAAAACACTGGGAACACTTGCAGACCACAGCTAATAGTGTATGACAATGAATCTGCTATCCTTGGTGAAAGAAGTCCAGGTGGAAGCAGAACTCAGTACTAGAATCAAATAATACATAAGTTAATGCCACAGAAAATACTTGGGAAAAACTGAAAAATGCACAGAGAACTCATAGAAAGCAAGGTGGTCTACTAATTTATGACACAGACTAACCAGCAGTCAGCTTAGAAGTATCACACTGTAGAAAGCCCAAAGCACAGGTTCAGTAGCCTGCCCTGACACTGGTTCTGGCTTGCTTCAGGTAAAGTTGTGTTTAAAGAAAAAAAACAAAAACAAAAAAACCAAAACAAAACATTAAAATCCCCACCCTCTTTGGTTATTTCAAGTTCTAGCTTCAGAATAAACAGACATGTCTTCAAGTATGCTACAGAGCACTCAGGAAACAGTGTCCAAGAGATAAGGGAAGGCCCAGTGAACTGCAATGAAGCGCACAAGTGCTATTTTGAAACCAGAATGGAAATACTTCTGGAAAGATTATTTCTATAGGCATTTTCTTTCTCCCCCC
>VZRU01008084.1:113906-124579 GCA_013398155.1 Pedionomus torquatus
TTTTTTTTTTTCCCCTTTTTTCCCCCTCTGTGTGGCTCTTTTGTGTTGGATGGTGTTACTACTGCTTTGAGTCATGTTCTCTGAGGCCTTCTACAAATATGGCACAACTATGGCTTTCTGTATGGTGCAGGTAAGACGGCATTTACTGCAGAGTGTCTTATAGTTGTGTATAATTTTGCATGTAACTTTGGAAAATTAACAAGCAGACACAGGTTAGCTAATAGGAAGCAATCAGCAAGGAAGTAATCAGGTTTGCTAAAGGCAGTGTGAATTTGGGGAAGGTAGTATGGAGGGAACCTGCATAGAGAGATGCCCCATGCCTGGAAGTGTTTAAAGCCAGGCTGGATGGGGCTTTGAGCAACCTGCTCTTTTGGGAAGTGTCCCTGCCCATGGCAGGGGAGTTGGAATTCAAAGATCTTTAAGGTCTCTTCCAACTCTAACTGTTCTATGATTTATCAGCTCTAGCTGTGGTACAACTTCTTTGAGTTTCAGTGTGATTGTGCAGAGTGCAACTCCTTGCATGACATTCAACTCACTACTTTTTAAAGCTGCAGTTGTTTGTTTGCTGAGACAAAGTTACATGAGTGTCTATAAGAAATCTAGAGCTTAGCACCATGAGAAATTGAACTGGAAAATGAAGAAGAATTGGAGTTAGAGAAGGAAAAATATGCCACTGTTGAAGGGCTGCTCTGAATGAGAGTTCAAGAAGGAGTGGTCCATGGATAGTGAATATTTAAATAAATCTTATCCCTCCTTTTCACTTTCAAAATGGATGATGAAAGGATATGAAGAAAAGACACTGCGTGTAAAAATGTTTATTTGATATTTCATAATGTGAAATGAAATAATTCATTATGCAATGTTTGAATGCTATATATGAAGCTGAATCTTGAGCTCTTCTCAGCATACAACACTCATTCAAAACCAGGAGGAAAAGCAGATGTTCAGCACAGATCTGACTCAGTGCTTATGGCTATGCTACTGCTGTCTTAAGGGTAGCAAATTCTAAAGGAGTACTATTCAAGAACTATTCTAAAGGAGAGCTATTCAAGAACACCCATTTCACAAAAACTATGGCTAGCGTTACCCTGGAATGATTTTATGTGTAAGAAAGAAGTGTCTGGCACTTCTGAGGGCTTATCATAGACTTATTGCTCATTTTGGGCCAGACTGTGAATAGTGCCTCAGGGATACCAAAATTCTATCTCTGTCCTGAGCAGGTACAGAATAGATCATGCAGGCAACATATGAAGTGAAGATGTCAAATCATCGTTGCCTGGGGGTGGATCACAGCATAGCAGTATGCCTGCACAAAGAGCTGTATTGTTTACTCTTGACCCTAAAATAATTTGATCCAATATGACATATTAAGTAAAAATGTTTTCTTTCTTCAAGAAATAGTTTTTGGCAATTGCCAACAAGCCTGAAAAAGTATGTGTGAAATGAGTTCCTTAGCAAATATTCAATATAAATTTAATAGCATTATAACTTATGTTCTTTAGCGTGAACAATGTTTTCACAGTAAGGTTATCAAACTAATTTTACAGGATGAAATGCATAATGGAGGTACCTCCCTTGATCTAAACAGAGTTGCCCTTGGGATGAATTTATCCTGTGTCCATTAGTGTTGGCTAAGGTGTGTGCCTTCAGATTCTGTGAAACTGTTTAATTCTGATATACAGTCATGGAAATTATCTGTGTAACTGAGCTGAGCCATAAAAGCTCACTTCTATTCAAGGAAAAATATGCAAAACAAAGAAAACATGCATAACTTTAAATCCAAGTGATGTATGGTGTATGTAGAGAATTTAATTTTTATTGAATTACACGCTCTGTACTTTATTTTTTCAAGGCCTCGGGACAAAAAGAATAAAAAAAATTAGCTTCTTAAGAACATATTTCTTGAGAATTAATTTATACAACATTTAGTAAACATGTTAATGCAAAACAGTAATCTGATTTAGGTACCAGTGGAGAACAACATTTCCTGAATTAATAAACAAAACAGAACAAAAAACCACAACCCAGTTAAAATTTTTTGTGATGAATGCCAAAGTAACACCATGTTTACTTTGAGAATCAGGACTTGGAATTTGTGTTAGGTCAGGAACACGAATGCCCTGTCATTATTTGGCTGAACTATTAGGGAAAGGAACATGGTGAAACTGAGCAGCATGAAATCATCTGGAGAGAGAACAAAAGGAGTGTGGCTTTATTCACATCTTTTGGTCATGGTTTCTATGGCACTGAACACAGCAAGCAGCAGGAATGATAGCTTTTGGGTGACATGGGCCCTGTAGGTGTTAACATGCAGGGTAAGCATGTCTAGTGTTTGATTCCTGATAGTATATACAGGGCCTGGTCCTTTGGGGTCAAACTGCGACAATCCAACCCGAGACACAAATTTGTTTGACTTGTGACTGTATGAAAACCACTGCTCGTACCCTAGTTACTATTACTCTCCATCTTCCCAGTCTGTTTCATCTCAGCCTTGTGGTCCGAGGCAGAGACAGGGTATGGTTTTGGGAACACTCTGTGGGTTGGAAGAGAAGAAGCACAAAGTCTACACGGATGAAGAATTCATGCTCTCCCTGTCTCTAGGGTAGATAATGATGATTTTCATGGCTGTTCTCTACTTTACTCTTCATTGGAATAGGAACCAGTTCCTTGGATTTCCCCAAAGAATAATAAATTTTTAGCTGCATTAGCATTCGATGGAGTTGTTCAAGGGCAGAGGTGTCATGCATCCTATCTTCCTCCCTTTATCTCTCTCTCACACACACACGTCGCTGTTACTTGGAGTGAGAAAATGAGGCAGGAGTCTGTACTGAAAAAAGCAAGATGCTACACACCCTGAATTTTCCCCTATGAAAATGGGCATGTGTTTATCTGGCCTACATGGATGTCTTTTTACTCTCCAGTTGTTGCTTGTCCTTCCCTTTTCTTCAGTGTACTTGAAAGTGCTGTGCTCACTTTTTGCAGGTTTCCCACTTGAGAACAATTGCCTTAATGGGTGACTTCATTCCCTGTGAGCTTCTTCTCAGTGGAACACTCTGGGAAATGAAATATGCTTAACCACAGAATCCAGCATGTTCAGAAGAACTTTTCTTCCTTTGCTTTTGCCTATACATTGTCATAAGACCTGGCCAAGCAGGACCTCCACTAAGTAATTATGCCTTCAGAAGGAAAAATTGTGAAATGCTTTGTGTAGTAGTGTTTGAGGATCACAATATGCCCAGTGCAGTCTTTAGTCTGATGCCTTTGTGCAGCATAACTTTAAAACAGAGCTACAGAAACACCTCTTGATAGGAAGGAAGTTGGCAGTGAGTATGGAGGCTATTAGAGATCTTGGTCTGTCTCAGCAAGCTCTAAGAGTGTTTGAGATCTGGGCAGAGCTTTTGCACTACTAGGACCAGTCACTAACTAGAGCATTTTTGCCTGATGTGATATGAGAGATTGTGCGAGAGGATCGGCATGTATAGTGTTTTGAGGATTACAACTCCTTGCTCTGATGCTGCGGTCTCATTGCAGTGAGAGAACCAGACCTCCCTCCTGGCTTAACCAGGGGAACAATTGACTAGGCCTAGAGCTAAGACTCAGCCTTGTGAGAAGGAACAGTTGCCATCCCGCTTCCCCTGTTTAGGAATACAGTTTAGGGCTGGCACTGAAAGGTCCATCTGTGCTGAGACTCCTCTTTGCATCTATCTTAAGTCACTCTGCTCAGATATGTGGATATGTGCTTAGAAGGGAAATACTTCCCTGCCAGAGGAGAACTCTTCCATCAAGGGCTTGTATGAAATGCTGTGATCATTTATTAGACCTGCCCAAGGACCACAAAGGTGGGAGAGAAAGAAAATTGGGAATGAGGATTGATGATGTCATCTCCTTATTCAACTGTTATTATTTTCATGTGGGACACCTGGGTCATGTGTGAATCAATGCAAATCAAAGCCTGTGGGAATTTTCATTGCATCTTTCCACAGAATAACATGATTTTTCTCCCCCCTTACATTATCGGTTTCAGAAATATGTTGCAAGAATAAAGTATCTGAACATACAGAATAGAACTATATATTTATTTGAGACTTAATTTCACTCTTACAGTAGAGCCAAGTATTTTTTGGGGGGTGATTGTTAATCAAATCCAGTTGTGGTGTATTTTAGATTTTAGATTTTGACGATGAATGTTTGCATGTATTCCTGTAAACTATTAGCTAGTTCTGAAACGCATCTCATTTTATGTCTCTGTTATTTCTTGTGAGTTTCTCATTTGTTGTTTCCTTTTTGAATTTTTATTTTAAAAAGTTTAGACTAGATCTGGGATAGTTAATTTATCTGCAAATGTATGGTAGCTTCAGCAGACAAATGGAATAATTAGTGTCATATAACAAACATTTATGTCACAAACCACTTGAAATTAATTAGTATAGACTGTTATGATTTCAATGTATGTTCATGTAAATTTATGTGAATTGCTTCATATTTGCAACTAATCTGGAGTGAGAGCATATTGCTTTAATTCTTCCTACTTTGAATGTGTTTTTTTTCCTCCACTTTTCAAGGGCTCTATTCTTTAAATTTTTGGTATGAAGCAGGAGACATCTATTTGTGAGCTTTTTCAAAAGTTTCAGATGTAAATGGAAAGAAAAACTCTTATTGGTACTTTGTATTTTTAGAATTTTATTACGATTTTGATATAATTGCCCTTTGACCTGGTGTTTAAATGCACATAATATGGAGACATTTATGGTAATTTAATGAATGTACTGTGTTGCAAGATAGGTGCATCAGACAAGGAAAGATTCGTTTCTTAAATGTTTGTTTTGTTTTGGGTATTTTGTCTCTTTTGATAACTTACAAAAGAGAGTGACTTCCAAACAGATGGGAAGCTTAAGAATGTACACAGTTTTTTAATGCCATTTTAGAAATCCTTAGTAGTAAAAACTGATAGTTCTGGCCTTGATTCTTTCTACTGCAGGTGAAGTATACTACTACCATTACATACTGACATAAACATTTAGCTGATTGAAAAATAAAGCTGTGTCCTGAGAAAGGATTTATTTTAGTAGCCCATTGCTTAACCTGCAAGCAGAGTAAATTAATACACTCCCATTCCCCCGAAAGTGGGATTTGGGGTTTATCCTACTGAAGAAGACTTTATGTGTTCTAATAGCCTTAAACACATTTGTGATTAATTCTGATTGAGCCATGAATAGGAAATAATATATGGGGTGTAAATACATTGGTATAGCCATAATATATTAATTTGTAGAAAGCTGCAGACTGAACCTATGTGATATGGATCACAATAGAAGATGAGTGTAAAATCCCACTGTAGCATCTTTATAGTATCGCTTTCAGCACTGATCTGAACCACACTAGAACTGAAATTTCCATACTTTGTAGTTGGTTCTTTGGCTTGCTCATAATGCAGTGATCTCAGCTAGTAAAACCAAGCGACCTCTCCTTGATAGAAGAGTGAAACAGGTTTATATCCTGTCCATCAGCCAGCCTTACACTGTAGGAATTTCCCTTTCAAACCATATTCTTTTCTTTCTTTTACTGGAGCAACTGCTTTTATGGATCAGGTTTTCCACTCAGCAAGCCTACAGCAACCATTTTCTGACCTTCCCTGTGGCGGAGAGGAACTAAACTGCCCTCCTTTGTAAACCAGAACTGAGATTGCTTTCTCAGTTCTGAAGTCCTCCAATACACACAGTTTTATATCCCTTGAGGTTTAGGTTTCTCTTGCTAACAAAAATGCTGTTGGAATATACTGATGCCCTTTGGGTGATTCTGTGTTTTTGCTTAAATTTGAACCTTCTTTTGTGTAACTTCTAGCTTTATGTATGTAATTGATAATTACTGACTCTAAAAGGCTTATTATGAGGGGAGAAATCTTGAGTGAGTTTGCTTCTTGTCACACAGTTCCTTCTTCCTTAGGTCAGCTTTACAGCTGCTTTGAGGACTTTGTGACCGAAATGCACATAGCATCTCTTAGTAGAAATATTGGCTTTTTTATTAGAGTCTTTGAAAAGCTAGTGTTTTAGTACAATATTCTTTCTTCCTCAGTCATCCATAGAGATGAATGTCAAAAGAGGCAGACTAAGATTTGTGTTTCAAATGCACTGCAAGCAATGGAATATTAAAACATCTGAGACTAATCTGGAAGGAAAGATGCTATGTAATTTCAGTGAAGGTGTTTATTCTCTCTCAGCTACAGGGCAATGGTTCATTGACAGAAAATGGACACTGAAATAATTTGCTGACTGAAGGATCTACTCTCAGAAAGAGAGATATTTCTTCTTCGCCACTTCACTGAGACGTGTGGTATATGATTTGTGTCTCTGATTCCTCCATAAATTTCATTTGTAACTTTGGTCTGTAATTTTAACAGTTGATCTTTCATAGTTTCTCAACTGTTAAATTAGTATAATAATATTATACCCAAATTCTATGATGGCTAGAGTGTGTGATGTTATCACTAAATACACACGATATGCTGCAATATTTAAGTGCCATGGAGACTTTGTAAATATCACATGTCCAGAAAAGGTCCCCTGAGCAGGAGTTTGTCTTGAGGGCATGGCCTGAAAGGTAGAGTGGAGGTTATATAAAACTGCTGGGGAAGATCAGGTACAAATGGAGCCTGGTTCTTGTTGAGAGCATTTATGTGAAATTGTCCACAGGATATCATACACTCTATTCATCAGAGGGCACACTTCAGCCCTTCTCTTATCCTGGTTTTGTCTTTATTCTTTGGGACTAAGATGTCAGAGCTGCAGACAATGTATGGCTGTAGTCCAAATTCAATTTGCAACAACTCCAGGATGATGAAGTCATTGTGTATCCAAGTTGGAGTCTCTGGAGTGTCAGAGTGATATCACTATGTCAGTTTTGTTCTGAACACATTACAGTATAATTATTATTGCAGTCTGTTCATATAGAGACATACTTCTTAATAGAAGCTATGATTTTGACCTGGGTTATAAGACTTAAAGTTGGGTATGTGGAGGTTGGGTTTGATCTCATGAGGAGTTTGAGTCATTCATGTAATCTGTGAATTATTGTGTGAATTTGTGCAACTATTTCCAGTGTGGTGCTCAGAAATTCTCTGAAAAACTTATGATATGAAGAACAAGTGCAAATATATTCTCTTCCCTTCTTTATTTGCCTTGTGACAGGGTTCTTCTGGTCCATTTAAAAACCTTTGAGGCCTCCAATAAGAGAAGCAATCTTTATTGCAAGCAATATTTATTCCCTTTGTAATCCATTGTATAACTGGCATTTGCTAACAGGTCGTTATGTACTATCTCAGTGTATGCAATCAGGGAAAATATCTTTGGCATACCTTGCACAAGCTCCAGGAAAGGGACCACAGTCCTCTGGCACTATCATAGTAAAGAATTGCTTTGAGCTACCTAATTAGGCACTGAACATTCCAGAAAACAGACTATCTCTATCCATTTGTTGTGTATTACTGTCATATCTAGAAATGCATTCTTGCAAAAAAAATTCAGAAGTATATCCCATGTTTAAAGCATTTTCGTAAAATCAGCAGTCACTCCACTTCAGGATGAATCTTTTTAGGAAGATCTTGTTGCCAATATAAGGGTTTTGTTGACTGATGGTTTGGGTTTCTTTCAATGGGAATATCAAGAAGCATAACGTAGAAGGGAGTTGGTACATATAGGCAACAGAAAGGTGAATATAAAAAGGAAGAATTTCTGTTTGTTGAATCCATTCCTTTGAAAAGTTAAGTTTTGTTTAGGTCCTCGGTAGAAGACATGGCTGAGAATGATCTATTTTGTTTGAATTAAGGAAGCTGAGCATTACTGCAGTAACTTAAGAAAAACCCTCTTGACTTCCTGGAAACTGAAAGAATTTTTTTTGAAGAAGTAATTGTCTCTGACATCACTAAACTGCATAGCTAGTTTGCGAGTGGTTAGTTTGGGGTAACAGAGGAAGCAACTCCTTCACAGATAAGCAGGCAGTGCAATGTATGTGCCTAGTTATTCTCCTTTTTGGTTCAAGTATTGCTGAGGAATTCTTTTGCAGACAGATAACACTTATTTTGCTTTCCAGAGAGAGACACATGCTGTTTCATAAGGATACACCTGATTTCCAGAAGTAACCATGTTTTTGTGGCTTAAACTCTTAGCGTTTGGTGTTGCATTTCTGAGACAGGATGCTTTGGTCAAAGGTACGTGGCAATTGATATTTCTTTCATTTTGATCCCTTAATGTCTGCTGTAGAAGTAAAACAAATGAAAACTTCTGAAAAGTGGAGAAATTACATCTTTGTTCAGAAACTACAATGCAATTGTATGCAATGGACTCAGAACCTAGATCAGGAAGATTGATGCATAACATACAATGCTAAAATGTCGTCTGCTTGATTATACGCATGAGTTATGTGAACCATTTAAAAATAAATATTTCTAGTGATATTTGAAAAAAAAATACATCTTATATGAACCTATTTAATATAGGTTTTATGTTTTGTTTCATCTCATGATGCAGTACTCTGTTTTCTGTGTTTAAATCAGCCAAGAAAAAAAATCTTTCTATCCATTTTAACCACTCCCTGATCTCAGAATCTGCTTACAGTTCCTCAAATTTTGATTTTTACTGCAGTGGGTTATTAAAAAAAAATATCTAAACATTGTAAGTTAATCTCTACAGTTGGGAAATTACTTATTTTATATTAATTTCATAAAATTACTCATTTATTTTATAAAAACTGCTTCTGAAAGACCGTTCAAAATTTTTAACTAATTAGTCCACTGCAGGTTAATTTTTTCCTTGACTTTTTAAAATTTTATCAGAGAAAGATAGAGCCCAAGAGGTTGATCTTGCAAAAGACACTAGGTGTGACAGACAATGTGATTAGTAAAAACAGCAATTAATTTTGAGATAACATTTGATATAAAGAGAAAAAAATAGATCAATGTTTAAGAAAATCTTTTATTGAGAAGAACATGTAACATTCTATGTATATGTACCTTCCGTCACTTTAGCTAGTTAATGTAATTTGGGATGTTTGATGGCTGACACAAAAGCTTTTTTTGAAAGTAATGTTCACCCTAAAAAGTGGCTTAAAACATATGTGCTGAAATGGCAGCAAATTATATGCAGGGCTGAAACCTCTTTTTGCATACATTGAATTTATGCATATTTCTATCATCATGTCACTATAGTAACTCCAGGTTTATACACCGATGTAAGCAAGAAAACGATCCACCTTTAGTTGATAACCAGCTCAGAAGAGCATTTGAAGCCTGAGCATTAGTTCTCTTGTCTTCAGTTTCTGAAGAGAGGCAGCACTGAACAAATCTGGTTGGTAGCTGTTGTAAGAAAACAAGTGAATGCTATACTGTAGAGGAAAAGAAAAAAAAATTTCTTGCTTTTCCTGTCCTTTTTATTTTTTTTTTTATTTTTTTTTTTCAAATCTGCTGTCCTACTTTCCATTTTATAAGTCTTTCTGAGACTTCCCACCGCTCTCTTTTCTCCAGAAAGGGCAGGTTACTGTCTGCTCTCTCAGCCACCTCCGCAGTCAGTCAATGTGTTAGCTAACAGACAGGGCTGGAAGAGAGAAAGAGGGGAAGCAGTATTTTATTTCAAGTAATAGCTATTTTCTCTGTCCACACACAGTAGTCTAGCTCAAGCCAGTTCCTCTCTACACACTTTTGCTGAACAGAAGTTTAAACTCTGATCTAGTACGTTTAAAGCAATTAGCAGTCTTGTGCTGTAGTATCAAGTGCTTAACCTCACAGGTCTTGTTTTCACTGTGTAGTTTGGCATAGGGATTGATTCTGCTGTCAGGGTGACAGAACAATTATATTTCATCTTCACTGTGTAGATAACTCTACCTCGTACCCTGCCTTGACAACTGGGCAGTTATTTAGGCAGGAGTTTGTTAATGGAGAAGCAACTTTTGGAAAAGGTGGTGTAGGCTTTGGTTTTATGGCAAGAACAATTTTCAGGCACTTGTTAGTAAGTGTTGGGTAGGCTTTGGGACTTGTTTTATTACTGCTATTATTATTCTCCAAGAGCCTACTGTATCTACTGATTTTGAAGACCTACCAGGAGAAACTTTAAGGTTGTCTGACTTCCACCACAAGCACAGACATCCTATGAAACATCCCTGATTTCCTGTAATCACTGAGCCGCTTTTAAGAGCAGCAAACTACATTAAAAGAAGCAAAAGTTAGGAATATCTACAGCACTTACAAAGGCTTTTTTCACTATATAAATCCCCCAAATAAAAGACATATCCAGCTGGTTATCCTGGTAAGGAATAGAAAATTAGTGGTATTTGTGGATATACCCACCAATACCAATATATTGCACCAATAAACACCAGTCTTGGAGTTCAATCTGTCCTTGTAAACATTTGCACTGCTGAAACATGCCATTAAATTCATCAGTGTTTTCTACATTATTTGTCAGTCTTTCATCTCTACCTACATGGGATAGCTAGCTTTACTAAAATCTTTAGTTGCCAGATGTGTGCTTTTTAAAAACTTTAGTGTAAAATCAGTAACACCTGCTAATATCTAGGCTGACATCCCAATCAAAGAAGTTATCCTAACATACTTGATACAGTGCATCAATGCCTGTTTATGGAAAAAAACATCAAACCAAACAAACCCCTCAAATCAATCCAATAAA
>VZRU01008084.1:124611-182311 GCA_013398155.1 Pedionomus torquatus
AAAAAAAAGCCAACCAATAAAGTGCAAGCCCAACACTCCCCAAACCCCTCCCCCAAAAAGCAACAACCCAAAAAAACACAACAGGAAAAAACCTTTGCTTCCATTTAGGAAAAAAAAAAATGCTTACAGGAAAAGTACATTTTTTTCCATTAGATCATTAATTCACATTCCTCCCCCACCCGCCACAAAACTATTAGCAATCTGACAGTTTTCAAAAGCTTTCACCCACTTCTGAGAAACTTCCTTTATTTCAGGAAACTAAAAAATTGCTCTATAGTTTTGGGTGTGACTTTTTTATTTTCCAGGTTAAAAGTAAGGTTTGGCAAGCACATGAAATCTGGGACCGTGAGGTCTCCGTGCCCAACAGTTGTGGAGGTTTTGACCTACATTATGTTTCACCAAACTATGCTATGTTTTCTTCACATAGACATCAACATCAGCATAGCTAATCCTATGGATCTGACTGTCAGTGAGCACATTTTCCACAGATTGATCTATTCCTTTGTAAAGACTCTGGCAGACCTAATTTTTAAGTACTGGAAGTAGCAGCCTTGGCTCATTCTTTCTGTAGGATGAAGGAGAAGGGCAGTTGCTCTGGCAGGAGGGTAGGTATTAAACTAGAAGAAAGAGAAGTGAAGGCTTTAGAGTACCGTCTCTGATGTTTTCCTCACATGGCTGCCCCACTGCAGGTTCTGTTTAGGACTGTATCATATTTTTTTTTTAATGCCTTTCTGAAATACATGCACCACAGTCCTGCACTCAGGGATCTCTTAGTAATTTGAAACAAATTGCCTGCTTTTCCCATCTTGCACAAGCCCAATACTTTATTTAAAATCAACAGTTTCTGTGTGTGCAGGGGTGCAGGCAGTCCTGCTCCCTTTCTGGGCTGGCCAAACACAAGCCAGTTCTAAACTGGAATCCTTTGAGTTTCATTACGGTGGCGTACTTCAGCCACCAGCAGGACACGTTAATCAGTACACAGCAGCACACTAGCATAGCTACATGATTTCTGGTCTAGAATTAACTATTGATTTGGACTACATATGTGATTTTCTGTACCCGTTCACCTAGACCTGCACAAACCTGATGAGGAGATGGCTGGGCTTTTGACATGCTGTATTAATTATAACTGCAGATAGGGCAGGAGACATTGGTTCTGGATGAATGAGTCTTTCTTACATAGTATGGAAAAGGCTTTTGCTAGTCCTTCTGTATTCACTCACATCAGTTTAACATACTGAGAATGTTTTACCAATATGGCTCTAAAGCTGCAAAACTGCCATGCAGAGACCAGTTCTAAAGAAAATCCTCAAGCTCTCAATGTCACGATATGTTAGAACCATTTCCTTTACTTTTGGTTTTAATTTGGTGACCTTACATTTATGTATTTAGGTTCTGAAGTGCAAATCAAACAGTGGATTAGAAACATTACGCATACACTGAGATAAGACAGGAGAAATAGGGGGACGAAACAGGATGACAGGTGACTTCAAAACATTCCTAGTACCAGGAATCAATCTCTGTTTTTCAGACTCTTGTGACCTATCTGCAGAACTTCCCGCCTCCCTGGGAGTGTGTGTATGCATTAAACAAGTAGGCAGTCTCCATGATCAAATTGTGAATGCATTGTATACAGTGCATGAAAATTATCCTGTTTTCTCTTCCTGTGCATTGTGGTATATACTGTACCATGCTGGGAGCAAGGAAACAAGAACAGCAGGCCATGAGAATGTTCTGTTCTCTGTTTACGTTCTTGATCTAGTTTTAAGAGTTAATATTCATAAGCATAATGCTGGCTCACCAGGAAGGTAGAGTAAATTAACCCACAATGAGCTCTCTGCTTTTATGGCTTGACTTCTCTGCATACTCTTTCAACTACTTCATTTAGAGTTAGTTTGAGCGTCTCTGAATTACCCCATGTTTTGCAGCACAGATGTGCCCAGAGTTTTGCCACCATCATTTGCCTTTGTTTGGGTGGCTGTTCCTCTTGGGCTGCAAGCCCCGGGACTGAGGACCACAGAGGAGCTCAGGGTGGTGAGGGGCTGCAGAGATGAACCTGAGACAGCAGAGGACTGAAAGGCACTGCAGTAAAGAGTCATGTGCTGGGCAAGGCTTGCTAGCATGAGTACAGCTCTTTGTGGATGTAAGTGAACTCCTTTCAAATTCTAGCAAGAACGCGTGCATTACAGGAACGTGGAGGCTTAGATAGGGCTGGGCTGGATGTCCATGCCCTTCGAGGTGGCTGCTGGGACTGTAACTGCCAGTCCTGCCTGGGATTGTCCATAAGTTCTGCTACTTTCTGCATCATGTGGCATTCACATTTATTAATCTTTAATCATACATAATTAGAAATCAAGCAGGTATTTCTTTCAGATAAAATTAGCACATACAGAACATTCAAAACATTTTGGGGGAATAGTTTTCTCTCTTCAAAGCTCAGTTTAGGCCCCAAAGCCCTTCTGTGAAAAAAATGGTAAAAAGGTTTAAAGTGGCAAAACTCTGACTTCCTTCTGTAAATCTCAAGATTAAAGTAACAGGTGCAGTTGTGAAAGCTATTTTTCCCCTGCAACTTTACTGTCTCTGACTGTTGGGCAGTGTGTCCTGATGTATTTCCAGGCTATCTATACACTAGCAAACAGATCTTGCTCACCGTTGTTTCAGTAACTGTTACAGCATTTTATCTATTTCCAGGCTTCTATTTCCCTTTCAAGTGAAGCAGTTTGGGGCCTTCAGTGCCAGGATTTTAGAAACTAGCTGTGAGCACTTCAGTACCATCTTATATTATCCACACTGTTGTATAGCTAACAGGATCCACTTCTTTTCTTTTCTTTTATACCACTACTTTGCAGTACTGTTCTTCCAGTTATTCCCTCTGTGTCAGTGCCTCCTCAGCTAGCGTGCTTGCTTGGGTTTCTATTCTCTAGTTTCAAAGACTTCTCTTACAATCTGCCTGTTCTTCATGCATAATCCCACCTCCCTGCACAGAACTCTAGAGGTATCTTTTGTTGTGCATGAATGACATTTTTTATTGTTGCAAAAATGTGGACTCCGTGGACCAATATTTTTAATTGCCTTTTGAAATAAATTCTTTTCCTGACAAAAAAGGAAACACTCAAACTAGCTGTGTAGCAGAAAAATGAAGCCATACAATGAAGCTTTGTGTACAACATATAAGGAAATAGAAGTTTGTTAAATGGAGCACGCGCATCCTGGATGAGCTGAAAGATTTTATGCTCAGGGAAATGTAGTACAATGCAGAGACTCAGCTGAGATGGTACAAAAATATATGGTTAGTAAAGTCTTTCTGGGTAATCATATACATTGCAGAAGCTGTGAATGAATATTTAAGATAGCATTAGTCCCTGAACTATTTCTGGGTGCTTATGAGTTAAGACCTTACTAGGTGGGAAAAAGCATAAGATAAAGGGCAGAGCATAGTCAAGCTTCTAGAATAAGATCTAAGAGGCAGAAGTCAGCTGCAGTCTCGGCTGTCTGAGAAACTCCTGGTGTGAAGTGTTAGGTTGTTTTCATTTCTCCAGATCTCAGTTTCATCATCTGTTAAACTGAAGGTAGTAACGCTTACCTTGTTGCAAAATGTAGTCCAAATCCCTTAAATATTCTGAGGGACACTTGCCTCTTGCAATTTGTAAACTACCATAAATTAATCTGAGGAAACTGGTTGTGCATTAGATTATTTCTGAGCAAGAAAAATGAAAAGTATGAAACAAGTAACTTGTGCATAAATTTCTACCTTGTTCTCAGTCCTGAAGCACAGGGGTGCTAAGTAAGAATAAACCATACTGTGCTTAATGTCAGCAAATCTGAAATTCTCTAAAGCATAATCACATCTACTGTAGTCTCCATTTTAACCACTAGTTGAAATAGCTGAAGTTGGTCAATGAGTCCTTATGAGACATGAGAACAGGACCGACAGCTTTTTACTTCTCACGTCTGCGGATGAGATGAGAGGGTGTGCTACACAGACCGTAGCTGCAACAGGCTTCATGATACAAAGTGTCCTCCATACTTAGGGGTAAACATAGTAGTGAACCTGTCTAGTGAATTAGGTGGTTTAGGAGTCTTGGTGGTAGCATTTATAAACGTAAACCAGACATTCTAGAGCAATGCAGGCCAAGCTGCTTCTATCAGCATCTGATTTAAAAATGTATGCTTGCATAATCAAAGGAAAGATGACCAACGTTGCTACTGCAGCAGCTTAGTTAATCTTCTTGAGGTAGACCTCACATGTCTAAAATGAATGCAGAATCACGTGCCTATACATGTCAGAGAAATCTTTTGGTTTTAATGAGTTTTGGATAGAGTAAATCTGGATGATTTCTTTATGCAATACCACTCTTTCTTGGAGGAATTTAAATTATAATGGAAGATAGATTTTTAAAACTATGTGCTATTTTTTTCACTTGGTCACTGGGGGCAGTGAGAGACTGTTACCCTAGGTCTCTTGTAAGCAATATACAAGCTCCCTATCCCCAAATGTATGTGAGTGTACATGCCTGTGCAATGTATCTGTCTGTGTGTGTAAGTACAACTTTTATGATACTTGAGACTGCCAAATAAATCTTGGCCTTCTCTGCAGTTTTATTAATGCATCTGTACTCAGCTGTGTTGCCTCAACAGAACTGAAAGACTTTTCTATATCTTCCACACACTTGTAGTCTAGTGTGTTGTTCTGAAGTATGAAATGTGGTTGAGGTTTGAGGGAAAGATATGAAACACCAGTAAGAAATATGCACTAGTAAACTTAGTAGCATTTCTGATTTGCTGTCCTAGTCTGCTAATCAAATGACTTAGAAATAAATATTTCTGAGAGCTACCCAGTGCACTTACTCTCATTCTTAGAAAACGTTAGGAATAATAAATCTTTAACCAGCTGTCAACTCACGTATTTACAGTTTAGAAGGTTTGCAGTGGAATGGTGCTGAATATGAGGGAGGCAGTTCAAGGAAATGAGTGTGAGATCTGTAAAAAGTTATTTACCCTTGATACTAATGGATCAAGGTTTTGTGATACTTGGAGCTCTTTTAATACTCAGAGGTGAAACTCATAAAATCCAGTAGTGTTTGGTCTCCTGAATTTAACACTTTATGCTTTTCTGAAGATTGATGAGCTTGGCCATGAGGATTTAGAAGTGCTAAAACAGATATTAGAGGCATGTCATTTATGGAAACCTTGCCTTCAGGTGCCTTTGGAATCAACACAGGATCGATTAAGTTCATTAGAAATCGTAGACTAGTTCAGGAAGAATTCCAAGATTTGAGGATCAGATTATTCCAAAAGTTAATAAAAATGTGACAGTTGCATTTGTCTTCCTGCGGTGATTAATACTAAGCTACTGTGCCAAACACTTGTCTGGTAAGATGCAGTTTTGCACCACCCTGAGTAAATGGACAAGTGTTTGGCACTGTAACTGCTTAAAGTTTTTGTGTTAATGTTGGGAAAACAGCCATTTGCAACGTGGAAGTGATTCTGCTCCAGACATGTCAAAAAGTGTGTCGTCATTGCAGAAGTGTGCCTTAAATGGCAAGGGAAGGACTGCTTGCAAACCACAGCTGCTAAAAACACCCTTCACTGAGCAATGAAGACATTTTAATAATGCTGAGCGTGTCAGATAGGCCAATTTCAGCTGCTCTCTCTGCAGTTGATGCTCTCTGTTTCTCTGTGACAGAATTGCTGCTTGCCTAAGTCTCACCTCAGTGGTGACGTCAGTGGAAAGTCTGAAAAGGCTTTCAAGTGTCTTACAGGATTTATTTTATCTTTGTGGGTTTGGTTTTTGTTTTTGTTTTTTAACTGTTTTGTTGAATTTTATTTGGCTTTATATTAGAATGAGAAAATAAAGTTCACTTTTTAATTTTTTTTTTTTTTATTTACTTAAAAAACCAAAAAAGCCTACTGGGGGTTTTCAGCCTCAAAGTTCTGTTTTTGTGTTAGCTGCCCTGAGGAAACTGTTTGAAGGAGACACACCCAATTTTGACTTTAAGCTCCAAAACACTTGAGAACTACTTTTTCATAGACAAAAATGATTAGATTTTTAGTAGACCTCCATGTGCTGGTCACTGAGTTGATGTGTAAAATTGGAGTGTGCAGCTACAAGTTAATCTTTCCTGAAACTTTTCCTGAAGTTCTGAATACTGAATGCTTGGAAAGTCAGGAAGGAGCTGCTCCTGTGCATGTGACTGGGTGTATGGTAGGGCTAATGATCACAGTCATGATCAAGTGTTCTCATTGTGCCAGGTTCTAGACAAATATAGGAGGAAATATGATCTTGTCCTCAAAGCATTTATGAGGACATTGTGCTCATAAAGCTTCTTTTCGTGACAACAACTGATGCACAACTTCCTGGAAGATAATTCTTAATGATAAAACTGCTGCAGGTAGAAACCTCAGGTGCTCTGAAGTTTCTCTCTTGCTATACAGAAAGAATAAAAAATACAGGTCACATACAAAGGCACTATATTTATTTGCAATGATTATTTGTTCCAGCAGTTTCATCCCTTGTTAACACATTGCGTTCTCTCACCAGTGAGTGAAATACGCTAAACAAACATCAAAATGTGTAGCTGATGTGTTACGAACACACATGTGTGTTCACTGTCTTGTATGGGAGAGCATCTAATTTCAATCCTCTGATTCTCTGTCTGCAGGAGGTGGGCCAACATGAACAGCATCTGTATATTAAAAAGAGGGACCACATTCTGTTTGGTTAAGACAATTTTTAAGTAGCGCTCAGCATTCTCATTGAAGTGCTCATAAATAGTAATAACAATAAAAAAATAATTAAAAACCTGTAATTGACCTAACAGATTTACTTGGACTGAAAAATATTTAAATCACACTGTAACGTTTTTCCCTTGAAAAAAGCAAGGAGAAAGAAATACATAACTTATTTTCAGGGTTGCAGAGAATGAGAGCATGTTTCCTAAATATCAGATGGTGAACTCTGTAGACACAAGGTCTGGGAATTGTCTGCAATTAATTCAACTGTACCATGGATCCATATTACAGTATAAAATATTTTTAAAAAATATTTATTGAACTCTACAAAGGGATTATTTTTTTTTCTGGAATTGGTTGTGATTCATTTGCTGAGTTGGAGTTTAGTGTCCTGAGGACTTTGGGTTCTACATGGCTGTAAGTTTAAAGGAAAAGACTTTGTTGTGAAATGCTAAAGGTTTGGAATGGCTGTGTTTGCTGTTACAGCAGTTGATTGTAAGATACAGCTGTTAGGTAGAGCCTTTAACAAAGCTGATGTATTGTGTAATAACTGCTTAATAATATTGTCTTTTGGTAAGATCTGAGCTCTATCTGTTTTGTCATCTTGTCCTTGTGACAACGAGCAAACATAGGTAGCAGGAAACAGGTATGTAACCCTACATCCTTGTGAAAAAAAATCACCTGAAGTCTTTGTTGTAGTCTTTGAAAAGCACTGCATTTATTGATAGTGTGATAAATCTTTTACTTTATGGCTGATATCAGAACTTAGTGATATTGCTAACACTCAGTGTTAATGAATGCAATGGGTGTGATTTTAGTGAAATTTTATGTAGTTATAAGAATACAACATTCATAAAGAAATTCTGATCAGATATGAAGCTGAATGAGGGCAGATCAATGTTATGTGACAAGGAGTCAGGATGTGACAGTACAGCTATTATTACAGCAAAGTATCAGGGGAAGGGCATTGAAACTCTTTTAGGAGAAGAGATTGGATGCTGGGAGTGAGATGGCAGTGGGGAAGAGTGCAGCTGAAAGGATGGGGAGCAAGAAATGAAGACCTGATAGAAAGCCTTTACATCATACTACAAAGCCTGAAATAGCAGCCAAAGACCCTGCGTTTCACCACTTCTGTGCTGTCAGCACATCTCTGTAAAACTCACTGATGAAAGTGTTCTAGCACTGACTTACACAGAAGATGAAAATGTCCTAATGCTATCAGTACTCAATCCCAAGGGGTGGATCTGAGCAGGGAGATACAAACATCCCAGTCCTGGTGATAAAGCCTGGGGAGAGCAGCACTGTGCCCTCTCACAGAGTTTCTGATTTTTTTTTTTTTTTTTGGAGGACGGAGGATGTTTTTAAAAACTAAGAAATCACATACACAGAGTGGCGTGAAGGGTGTGAAGCTAAGTATCCAATTTTCAGGAAGTAGCCTTGTCTCCATATCTTATGGCAGTTTTTACTGTCACATACCGTTTTAACACTACAGGATTCTTTGCGTAGAGAATGAAAATATCTTCAGGGTTTTATTATATTGCTCAATGTATAGTTTAGGCCATATTTCCAGAATTACTATTCAAAATTTTCTGCAGATAGAAACATTAGTCTCTAAGTTTTTTGATGATAGTGGCCATCTTCTGTAGCTAAGTGATATGCACATGCAGACTTTTCATATTTGTCATGAGAAAATCATCCAATCTATTGATTCAGAAAGCTTACTCTGAGATGAACATCATGCTCTTTAAAGCACCCCTAACTTCAGTTAACTTACAGTTTTGAAAGGTCACCACTTCAAATCAGATTAGTATAATTAAGACAAGCACCTGTTTAATGCAGACAAATTATTAACTGTGTATGGAAAATGGGTATATGTAGATTTTGGCTCATCATTCAAGTATTCTGTGACAAGAGTTGAAATCCTGATATATAAACCAGCATGTTACTACTTGTCTGTGAGATTTTTGTGGTCCTCTGCCTCACTAACTCCATGTCTCACGCCAACTGCTTGATCCCTTGTCTCCTGTCATCAACTCCAAAGCCAGGGAAGAGCTGGATTTGGGGCCCACAGTGGAAGAAGGCGTGAAATCTGATAAGACTGTAGTTCTGGGTATGTTAATAATTATGGAAATAAAGTCCTTCATTTTCCTAGTGATTATATCTCATTTACTTTGAGGGAGAAGCAATAACACTCTTGAACTGATTCGTCAAGATAGGTAGCATCTTTGTCTGTAGATGAGTATGGAAAATTACCTGACCTTTGATGGATATTTCGAAAAAAACAGGCACACAGACCTAGACTGAGTTTCCAAGAAGTGTAGGCAGAGTATTATCATTCTTCCACTTAGAACAAAGATTAAAGGAAATTCTTAAAAGGGAGAGGAAGAAATTCTTGCTCAGAAAAATCCCTGCAAATCTCTCTCTTTTCTAGGGATAAAGGATATTATGCAGAATGAATGCAGAGGGGAATAAGCAATGTCTAATTAAGAAAAATACTTTTTTTTTTCCCAGTCAGGAAGGCATTTCATTCATATCTTAATAATGATTAGAGCTGTGCTACTGAAATGATGACAGTGTTCATTCAAAAAATTTTTACCTGGAGAAGCTTTCAAACTATGTTTGTGAGAGTTTTGCCTGAGAAAAAGTAGATGTTACTAAGATTTTACTTATTTAAATCAGTGCCTTCAAGAAAGCAGAGTTATTCACTAGTGTAAATTTGAGCCAACTTCAGTGGGATTCTTTATAGTGAAAATAAAGCACATCACTCTCAGGCTAGACACACAAGCCTTGATCCCCTAGCCACCATTCCGGTTTCCCAAGCAGTTACTGGGATGATAGTTCCTTATAGCTTGTGGTTAGAAATACGTTAACTCTTCCTAAATGCTAAAAGGTTTAGAAGAGATTTCTGCATTCAGGATTGTACCCAAACCTTGATTATTTCTTACACATATAATTGGTTTTGAGTGAAAGATAATGTCAGTGACTGTCATTTTTATCTTCTAGGTGAGGCAAAAAAATGCAATATCCTGAAAACAACCATGGAACATTTTTAATTACATTACCTTGCAAAATATTTGTATTATTAGAGGGAAAAGTGTGTGTTTGGAGAATTGAGACCATGTATTTATTTTAGAAAGTTCTGCTAAGCATCAGTTATTAAGGAAATACAAAAGAAAACAGCCCTGGGACGCCTGTTCATCATTGCAAATTGTTATCCTGTAGAGCTGATGTGAAATATTTCTATTTCATAAATGGACTTCAGTGCAGCTTCATAAATATCTTGCTGTTACACAAACCTCAAAACACTTTAGCAAAAAAAAAGTCCGATGTTACATGGAAACAGATCCAGGGAGCGGATTTCTAAAAGGTTACCTGGAAATTTGTTAGATAAAAAAAATACTCTGGAACTTTTGCTGAGTAAAAAGAAACAGGAGGGGCTTAAGTTGTTTATTTGTGACTGTTAATGCATAAAGGAAGTCACATATTTTGTAGCAAATTCAAGTAAAGTCATATTGGACAGTGCAGAACAAGAAGAGAGTGTAACATTCATTACTGTGCAAAATCATTCATCTAATGAATCCTGTCAGTCAATCAGCAAAGTGGTAGAAAACCTGTATATCACCTCAGTTATTGCAGAAATCCTGGGTTAACTTTCTACATAAAGTGCTTGTCACCCTTGGACACAAGAACTTAATCTGATATTCAGCAAAGATCAGTAGTGGTAGACATGGGGTAAAAAAATTAATTCTTCCTGGAGAAGATGAGTGTCATCTTCAAAAGAAAATTTCTGCCTACTTCCATGCAGGAGTATCGAATTGAAGCACAAATAAAAGGATTGCTTGGACGGTTGGCTAAGATCGATGGGTGGCACATTTAAGATGTTCTGGAGCAAGCGCAAATCAAGAGCAGGGGAAAAACAATAATGCACTAGTAATTTTGCAGAAGGGGTCAGTACATTTAGCAGCTGCATTTAATTTTATGATCTGGAATTACTGTGGTACTGCAGGAGGCAAATGCAAATGAGAGTTAATGTGATCGGCACTATAATGATAGGTCTTAGTGAGGCAGATCTCTATAAAAGTTGCCATCTATTCTCCTTGTAAAATAAATCCAAACCCAAAATCAAACCAATTCAGCCTTGCTGGTCATGCAGAGTCCTAATCTACGTTTTAGATCAGAGTGACACATCTCTTCGAGTCCTGTTTCAATCTGTGAGTGTATAACAGCGTTTGCACTGGAGATGGAATGTGTTGGAGAGTGTGTGTGATTGCAGTGTTGATGCAGTCATACAGGCAGATGAGAAGCCTCACTACAGGAAATGTGATCATTAGGGAAATGATCTGTCACGAAATTCGTTGTAATGCCACGTTTCAGAACAAAAAGTGCTTCAAAGCTCTTAGCTCAAAAACAAGCTCAAAACCAAATCCCTATGACTTCTTCTCATACTGAGACAGGAGATTTCACTCATAATGAAGAATGCTGGGAATGACTGACAGTGTGTGATGCTGAGTATTTGAAATGTTGGACATTGATTTCTTGTTTGCAGTTTCCATCAAGAAACTTCACAATGCAGTTGCTAGAGAGGAAGCCAGTTTGATTTCAAATAGGTCCTAGCTTGGTCTCTCAGCTCATTGTTTTTATGGTACATGCGCTTTTCATATGCCTGCTGTTGTTATGTTATCCAGTATGCTTTCTGAATTTCGTTGTTTTGGTGATTCTTCACTAAAAATAATTAGATTAACATTATTTAAGTGGCCAGTGTTTACAATCTTATTGGTTTTAATGTTTTTAATATTGCTTTTGATTAATTTATTAATGTAATTATCAAATTGGCAAGCACCAGCCCAGCTCCTGCCTTCTTCACAGGTGAAGCCTGGCTGCGAGGGAAATAGAGGAAGTCAAAAAGATTCCTTAGAGTTGGACAGGAGTTGTCTGCATGCTACAGAAAAAAAAACAAACCACCACCACCACCNAAACCAGAAAAAGGCTTAAACATTATACAGTACAGATTCTCCCTGTCTGAGGGGTTAACTGAATTCTCTGGAGATGCAAGGGTTATTCATTTTCTGCAAAACTCAATTCCTGCCACTTGGTTTACAGGCCAGAGGAATTTCAATGCCACTTCTAGGTCCATTGTGCTAGCTTTGTACTGTCAGTAGACTAATAATTAATCAGAATGAGCTTTCTGTATTTCTTTATATAAATATACATTTAATCCAGGGTAGGAACCCTTATTTTCATTGGTACTTATGATCTGCCTATCAGGGCAACTTCATTGAAATCAACAGATTTTTTTTTTACTGTTCTCCAATTTTCATAATTCTGTTAAGCAGACAAAAAGAATATATATATTTTTTAATTTAAATTAAAGAACCTGCATTGATAGGAATCTTTTGCAGAAGCTTAATAATGTAAGCTGTGAAATAAATAAAAAACCCCACAAACTTAAAAAAATGATAAGGTAGATAAGAAATATGATTCAAAATGCCCAGGTATGAATATCTTTGACTGGAACTCTTCTGCAGGTAGTAATATGTTCTAAGCTGCCCTTTGCAACCTTGGCCCTCTGACCATCCCAGGGGTTGTTGTAGTACATGTTGCTGTTCTCTTTCCCCCTGAAGATTTAGGCTTCCTTCTTGTAGCAACCAGAGTATGGCAGAGGGAGGTGCTTCCCATTTGGTGCCTGGTATGCTTGATCTGAACCTGTAATCTTGGAGGCATTTTCAGGTTTGTTGGTATAGAGATAGTCACCCATTTCTATTGATGCATCAAGGATGAAATCTGAAGTTACTTGGATGTCCTTTATTATGCTGTATCTAAGCCTGTTAGGCAACCTATAATTTTTCCAGTGGTTGCTCTCTTTGCAGTGTCATGTTGTAGCTGACACTTTTTTACAGAGTGTATATCTATTTTATTTTAAGAAAAGCACAGGTAACAATATGTAGATGCAATGATTTTTTTTAAGTTCTGTCCATTTTAAAGTTGGTCTGAAAAATTCTTCACTATTTCATTCCCAGTGCTTTGGAAATTCAAAGTAATCAAGCTGATGTTCTTCCTTGTTGAGGACAAGGCACATGTTCATGAAGTCTCACTGTAAATACTGCTCAAACTGTAAAACGGGCATACAAAGAAACAAAGTTCACTTAGTTGTATCAAGCTCCCAGTACACCTAACCAAAGCACTCCTTGCTCTGTTTGCGACTTTGGTTTATAACTTTAGAGTTAGTCTTAGAAAAATCTATGCACAATTGGTATTAGAAAATGAGAGATGTGAGGATGTTACATAACTATAATATCTTGCAACTGCATATGATATCTTCCAGGTGTAATTTAAACAGAGTAGAAGATCTTCTCTGAAATTCTCAGTGTTATTTCTGCAGAGTAGTGTTCTCGGATCAAGTGTTTGGAAGTTATGTCTAGGAGAAAGCATTTTAGAATGAACTGAAATAAAATATAAAAAGCCCCAAACCTGAAATCCCAAAACCTGTAAGGAAATTGTGTTAAGATACTGTGCAAGTGTGTGTCTGAGTCTATAAAGGAGATGGAGCAGTAGAGCCAGGGGAAAAAATAAAAGCCGAGTTATGGGTGTTTGTTTAGGTACTAGCGGTGTTCTTCTGAAGTTGGAAATCCTTCTGAAGTGATGCTAACTTAAGTTAACATCAACTTCTGTAGTTACTGAAATGAAGAAGAAATGAATTCAGGAAATAACATAAACCATAATAAATTAACAAGTTATTCCAATGTATGAGAAAAGCTGTGAATAACTCAGTGGGTCTGCTAGATTATTAAAAAGTAATAGGAGCAATCAAAGAGAAGACTAAAGCTGCCTTTCTACAAAGTTTTCATGCAGCTGGCCCCAGAGAAATTCCCGTTCACTGCTTGAAAGTGTGAGGCAAAGCTAGAAACGGTGGTTGGCTACAATCTGTTCATGGGGTGGGAAAGAGGGCACAGCAATGTAATAGCACAGGGTGTTTGCTTCTGTGAGCGGTGGAGAAGAGAGGAAATGGGAGCCATTGCCTTTTTTTCTTTGATGCTAGATATTCTTTTAGGAAAGAAACACCATAAAGTTTGTTAATGTTGTCTTGAGGAAGTAAGCTTCAGAGCTGAATGACGTGGGATTCACCCAAAATTTCTTGAAGGACTAATGAATAGGAGCTTACAATAAAAATAAAAGCCAAGTCCCTAAGCATCAGTTGCTAAGGTGGAGGTAGTCAGTGTACTACAGTAAACATCTTTTTAAAGCAGGCTCTTTGGGCTTTAGATCAATCAGCCTTCAGTAATTAAAGAATACTTGAAATAGCAATAGCAGAACTACAAAAGGAGAAAGTACTGGGTAACTCAGATCATCCTAATCCAGGACAGCCACTGGATCTTCTGTGTACAGTGAAATGCTCATGGAAGCTAAACTACAGTCTTATTTCTTAGATAATAACTCTCTGATACCGTGATGTTCCATGAGGCTTGTGTCATTGTAGAGGCTGCCTATATATAGTCCTTTGTAGTTAAAGAAGCATGCTAAAAATGAAAGATGACTCATTTGGGCAACTACACTTTCTGATAGTTTGCTTTTGCAAAATTCTGTGTTTTCAAGTGATGTCGCCTGAAGTGTTAATATTTTTTTTTTGCACTGCTACTATTCACCTTACTTCAGTGAGGAAGTTTACTCATTTGCGGGTTGACAGGCAGCCTTGCCATAGGAACGGGAAGGCGCTTGCTTACAATGCAAGCTGAGAGCTGGTTTGCTAAGTACAGACCAGCGCTCTGCAAAATGGAGATAAAATGAAGGCACCCACATCCTGTGACACCGTATTGGTCTTGCAGGCTGCCATTTACCAGGAAATTGAAAGAAGTCCATTAGTTCCAAACACTCTTAAAACTTCAAAATGCTCAAAACGTTATGCTTGACTTCCCTTATACTGTGTACAGTTGAAAGCTTGACTTGTGTGCTAGATCTGCTGATGCAACTCAGCCTCTTCCTGGTGGTGTCAGAGGAGGAGCAAAGGATAGCTCTGGCTGCTTCTCTGCCATATTAGTTTTGCAGATGAACATGAGTACATTCCCATAATTCATAGCTAATGCAACTCATCTTGTACATCTATAATCATTACTTGCTGTTTGTTCCTGTGTCTGCTCTTATCCTTGTTCAAAAAATGCTAAATATGCAACCTTAAATTATTAAAAAACATTCATCTGTGTTCTATTTCTAGAATACATACACATTTCAGATGAAGTTATAGACTAGGTAAAAATGGAAATTATCTTCTTGTGTTTGGCTGGAATAATGTTAGGAACTTAGATTTTTATCTGTCTTTAAGAATAAACTATTAAGCAGGGCTGTCTATTTTGGAAATTCCTCTGAAATGAATAAATGATCATCTGAAAATAAACAGAATTTTTTATTAAGCATGATAGTTTACCTGAAGTCAAACTCCCTCAGTGAAATATCTCTATATATCTCTGCCAAACCAGCATGTGTAGATTAAATGAAACTTCAGGCCGACTAACGGGTAAATACCAACACTGACTCCTCAGTTTTGTCTCCTGAGATCCAATGACAGAAGCTTAACAGGACAATAGGAACGCTCCCATGGTTAAGCCACTCAAATCTAAACTGAAGTTGATTTATACTGAAATGGAAGTTTGACCGTGTGGCTGATTAACTGTAATGACTCATAGCCAAAAGGATATGACTACAGGGTACAGCAAAGCAAGACTGAGAGGTCCTTGAACAAAGCAGTAACACAATGACTTGCAGAACCAAGATTTTTACAACCACATTTGATAGCATAGAGCGGAAGCTCATTAACATTGATGAGGTAAAAGATTACTTTCTTCAGCAACTGCCGATAACTTAAAACCGAAAGACGTAACACTCTTGGTGATTAAGCCATTTTATCATTGTGTACCTTTGCACAAGTAAAAGCACCTGCACTCCTGGCTGAAGAACAGATACTCTGGAAGGAGGACCACGTAATGTAGGCCTTTGTTCACAGAGAGAAAGCCACGGTCAAATAGAGTGTAATTGGTGTAATTTCAAAAATTCCCCATGACACCAGTGCAGTGGGATCCCACTCAGCCATCAGCCATTCACCTCTGCAAAGACAGCTCCTCCTCTAGAGGCAGTTTCCCAATCATCCAGGATGCAGGGTTGAGCAGAGAGAGGGATGTCAACTCATGCAGCAGATGTTAGGGACCCCAGTGCCATTTCTTGCATTCTTTGGAGAATGATTTAAAAAAAAAAAAAAAAAAAAAAAAAGCCATCAGCCCCAGACATCTGCCAAAATGAATTGATAGCCTTTAATTGAGTTGTCTTTTATGTCCTGGCTAGGAAGTTCCACTCCTTGATAACCCTGTTCCTTATTTTCTTTGGTGTCTACTAATTTTTGTCTAAAGAAGGTTGGTGGTTTACTGTCTTATCTTTCATTACACTATTTCAGATTGCTTTACACCATCACGGCTGTAGATGCTGTTGGTCTGTCCTTAATTTCTTTCGGTTTTGGTTATGTAAGTGAACATAAACAACACAATTTAATTCTGAAAGAAAAGGTAGACATGGCATCATGTCAACAATGCACAATCAATTACAGACATTTCAATGGGCAGAGCATCAAGCATTCCTGACAATGGAATTTTCTACAAAATTGTCTTGTGCGGAAAAGTGGGGATCCACAGGCCAGAATTTTACTTTTTTAAACAGATTTTTTTTCAAGCTTTCTGGATGTGAGGACAATCTTGGAAAATCTGAACTGAAAGGCTGCAGCCTGTTTGAGCATTTAGGTAGAGTGTTGCTAATGTTGGGTGCCATTATAAATTGTCTTGCAGAATTTTAATACAAATTAAACTGTCTTGAATTTTTCAGTTTGCAGTATAAATTGCTGTTAAAACCGATAAATTGACATAGAGCTTGGCTGTGGGTGCTGTATATCCTGCAGGGTTCTGGCCATAGTTCAGTTTATCCAAGTACTCCCAACAGCATGCACATTGGTGCAGAGCAGCCTGTGGAAATCCAGGGGATTCCTCACTGGAGCAGATCTACATGCACAAAGTGGCAGGCAGAGAAAAGGCTCACATGCCTCCCTGAGCCAGAAGAGCTGAATGCTGAATTAAGCAGTGTTAGTCCCCAATTCCTATTTGTATTTGTTGCTAGGGTGATATTAGAGATTTGTTACATGCTTACATGCCAGACTCTGTAGCAGTCCTGATTCAAAACATCATGTTAATTCAAACTGTGGCTTCATTCCTGCTGAAGTCAGGGATGAATTCATTTGCAGAAGTGCTTTCTTGAATGCCTACCAGAACTTTTGGTCCTTTTTCGTTTGTACATATTATCAAGTTGTGTGGCATATGTATGAGAGGCTGTATAGGTAACTGAATAACATCTCCAAGTGCATCAATCTACACAACTGTTCCCTTAGTTAAATATGAAAGAACAGTTAATATTACCAGGTCACATGGTCATAAATTAATCAGTATTCCAACCAAATGCTGCTATAGGCCTTGAAAGAATAAAATCTTACCCACATTTGCACATACTGTGTCTTTCTGCGTCAGCTTTTCCATCTGTCCTCACAGAAGACATTACACATGCTACTTCCAAACTGCTCTATCTATGTGTATGTGTGTATACAAACCAATACTTGTTTTACAGATCAAATTGGGTTTCTGACTTGCCACTTCCAACTGAGTGCTGATCTTGCTTTTTTCATAAGATGTATAATGCCACTATATACATCTTTCTTGTTATTAGACATCAGAAATGTTTACAGGTCTACTGAATTTCCTGGCTTGTGCATTGCTGTGCCTATACAAAGAGCGTAAAATTATTTAGAGCATGAAATTCAATGTTCTCTTAGCTTTGGCCTGAGGTCTTTCTCTGGGTCCCTATACTTTGAAAGGTCCATAGAATTCTTTTCCTAAATAATTTTTTGTCTAGTATCTTCATCTACTATCTTATATTTTACTTATCTTTCCCAAAATGCCCACTTAGTATTTCTAAAATAAAAACTTATAATAAAAATGGAAAAAAGGAAAAATATTTATGAAATGCTAATGAAAATTGCTTGCCACATACAAAAAATAGAAGCATAGACTATTTATGTTTCTTTTGCCTTGAATTATTTAAAGCAATACTGAATTTAACCTTGTTCAAATCCTGAAGAACATGAGCTTTAGATCTTTCAGGTTTTTTGCTGGAATATGGGGCACCACAATCCCTGTGAGTGAAGTGGAATTCTTCCATTCTGAGTATTTATTTCCATCTGCTAGAATTTTCAGCATATACTGACTTTTAGAAAAGAATGATTGGCACAAGATTTAAAGCAAAATCAGATTAACTATTTCCCCCTCTTTTTGCTGAAATCTGTTAATTGTTGCTTCTGGCGTGACATGAAGTACAGGTCCCTTCTCAGTAGCACTGGCTCAACTTCCCTGAAGGGACAGAGTTCAGGTTTTGGAATCCAGATTCTGAGATGGTGAGAGGTTTTCGTATGTGTGTGCGTGGCAGATGTTACAGAGGCACAGAGGTGGAGGGTATGTCTGACCACCCACACACTCGTAAAATGTGGAATCCCTGGGTAGGAGTTGGTCACAGTTCCAACTTTCCTCATGCTGGCTGAATACAGGATGGATTTCAGGTTATGCATCAAATATAGGAACTTTTGGCTAGTGTAAATACTGACAACTTTTTTGCTTTTTGATAAAAAACAAATGATTCTGTATTAATTTATATAGGAAATATATATATAAAATCATTTTTAATGGGCAATTATTATTAAAAATATTAATATGCTTCACTGAATTATTTACTTTTCAAATTATTTTAGCATGAGTAATGGTAGTAGAATCTGATGGTAGAATCTGACCCTTATATGATGCTTCCTATCAACATTTTGTGTGTATATTTTACAGTGTTTTAAATTATACCCTAACAAGTATAGAGTTGATTTAGTTGTTGATCAGTGAATACTGTTTGTCACAATATTTTATGAACAACAAAAATGTTATTCAGAAGCATATTTGATGGGTAATATTCAATTTTGATCATTCCTGACCTGAATGTTTGGAGGGAAAAAAAAAAAAAGTAAAAAAAGTCAGAATAATAACTAAGTAAAATAATTCTCCCTTGAAACAGAAAAGAGTTTGCTGGCTGCAGCTGGCAGCCCCAGGAGGGTGAGGAAGCTGCCCAGCAGGCAGAGTTGGTATGGGAACAGTTCTCCACTGAGCTGACCGATTTTCTTTTTTTCCCTATGTACTCTCTACCCTTTTAAGAAACAGAAGCTAGATGTCTATCAGCCAGTGCTGCTTAGGATCTTCTCTTAATGCTGGAAGAAATCTGGGTCATGTGAGACGACTGAGACTAACAGGATAGTTTAGAGCATTGCTGCTTGGAGATGTGGGGCTGGGACTTTGGCTCATGGAGCACAGGGACTGCTGAGGGTCCTGTTAAGCTCAGAGCAAGCTGTAGAAATACAAATGACAGATCAATGAAAATTGAAATTTTTGCAGAGGGTTTGCTACAACTATATCTTTATTCTGATTTGTGCTCCTCTGCTTCAGTTAAAGGTCTTTCAAAGGCTGGGGCTGTGCAGGCAGAGTAACAGCACAGTTAAATCCAGTGCTGTGCACTGGAGGTACAGAGCAATGGCATGTTGCTGTGGAATAAGGCAGCTAGTTTTCTTTAAGGCTGAACTGCACAATTATCAGAGAATTCAATGAAGTGGTCATCTCATTCTTGTGAGCAGATAACGTCAGATCCTCCCTCTGACTCCAATGTGCTCATCTGAGCCACGGGACCTGTTCTCATCAAAGACAGCAGCTGACTCTCCCAGCACCAGCCTTGGGCTGTGTAACAGGGATGCTTCAGTAGCAACAAACATCGCTGCAGTCCTTAGATCACCACTCCTGTGAGCCACTTGGCATCTCCTGCAAGTATGAGAAGTTTTTGCATTCAAGGCACTATCTGCAATGTGTGATTTTTGCAGCAATGCTGAATTACTGGGAGCTTTACCTTGGTGAGGGCAGGAACTGCCCTGTGGGAACAGTGCAGCTACCGCCTCTGCAATTACCCATGTCACTAACCCAGAGGTATTCTGGGATTGCAGCTTTGGAAAGACTTGTGGGGCTCTGGGATCTTTCTGTCCCCAGCCTCTACTGCCAAGGGTCTTCAGAGATGATCTCATCCAGAGAATCCATCAGAATCCTACAATGGATTGTTGCAGAGTATGATGGCTCTTCATACTCTGGCCTTGCTGGCATGGTCCCTCAGCCTTGCTTACCCTGCCCTCAGCCCTTGGCCAAGGTTAAACCATGGCATCCCTGTGTCACCTTCATATGTCCTTTTTAATAAAAAAATACCCTGAACCAAACTGCAATGCATAAAACCCGAAGAAGTGGTTTGTTACAGACTAGCTATTTGTGATAGTAAAAGGATGGATTAGTGACTTTACACAACACTAGATTGTTGTTTGGGGATCCTGTTTGTAGCATAGACTGTCTAAGAATTTGTGAATACCTCTCTCAAATTTTGTGGTTGTTGGGTAAATTTGATTTTTAATCTTAATATTCCCTTTATAACACTGGAAATGTTGCTTTCCATTTCTCCATCTTGTCTGACTGAAACCTTTCAAGGCATAAATTTTCTTATACAGCATCCATAGAACACAGGACCAAGCAGGTATGGTTGGGATTAAAGAATACTGATGTATCTGCATTATAAATAAAATAAATTAAGGGGAAGCAACTTCACCTTTAAAATCAGACTTCCATCTGAAACTCTTTACACACTCAGAATAAAACATGCATCTAAGGTCCCTCTTCCCCCCCAAAAAAAGAAAAAGATTAAAGTAAATGTTATGGTCTCTTTTCAGAGCCTATGTGTTTTCTTTCCATTTGGATTGTGTTTTGTAGAAAAGCTAAGTATTTGCAAATTGAGGTGATGTCAGTTGGAGAAATATCTTTCTAGAGCACCTGAGTATCAATTATTTATCTCTGTCATCTGCACTCCTTTATTTTTGTTTAGGTCTTTAACATAGCAACAGATCAGAGAAAAATATTATTACAAAAAGGAGAAGCTCATAGACAGTCATCATTTCTTGAAAGAAAAAAAACACGTTAATTTCTTTTTAAAAATCACTGCCTACATCTTATTGCAAATCACTGATTAACATCCCCACTGACATAATGTTCCCAGTAGGTAACAAGCTGTTGATCCAAGAACTTCATGCTAATTGTTCTCTACCAAACAGAAGATATTTCTGATTTCAACAGGCTTCACCTTATCAGTGGCTAAAATACTGCTCTTCATGCAGTACTAAACTGTTTTATATTAGTTTGATATTTGAGCTGACTAAATATAGTTTACAGAAACATTTCAAAGTTGTTTCTGTTTTGCAGAGCAAAGGATCTATTTTCCAATGCTGGCAAAAGTATATAAAAAGTAATGTGCAGTCAGGAAGAGATCTACAATACCAGATGATGCTTTTACCTTGAAGGAACTCGGAGATAGGTAGAGAAGCAAGTCAGATATTTAAATAAACCATGGTCCAATGAGAGTCTGAGATGAAGAAGTTTGTCCCTACCTCACACTCTCACCAACAGTTAATCAGTTCTAGGCTGCAGCCTCCTTTTCTGGTCAAAACTCTTGAGCTGCCTTCAGCTGTGCTCAGTAGTTTCCCAGCACTAACAGAGGCTGCAACTGCAAAAAAATGCAAGTAGGAATTGAGAGGAAAATGTAATAGTTACATGTTCTTCCCTCCTTTCTGCTTGCCATAAACACTATGCATTCAGGAAATCCAGAAGCAGCCTGTTGGTATCATTAAGCAGGGCAATATGGACCCAGTGTTTCTATTAAGGAATAGGGCTAGAAAAGTCATAACTAGAGTTAAGGCCTGGCTCTTGAGAACAGACAAATTTAGCACGGTATCTGGCTCTTGACTTTATACATGCACAAGTACTGAAAATGTAACAACAAGTTACAAGTACAACAAGTACAACAAGCAAAGCAAACACAGCTTTTCTTTTACATGAAGCACAAAATTGCCCAGCAAATATCACAGACGATCTTCCACTCATCAGTATAGGTATTTCTTAATGACTGTGGATAGAAGCCAAAGTTTTGCAGCTGAAGTAACTGCTGTATCAGGGTTTGGTGTTATTCCCTCTTGGAGACAATTCACATAATGACAAGTACTCTCTGTAAATCAGCCTGGACTGTATCCCAACGATTGCCACTGCCCACTTTATCATCTTAATGAACCTGTACAACTAAAAATAATTACAAATGCAAATTTGGTGAAAAGGAGTTTAATAGGGAAATTTCATGACTGCTCTAGAGAAGTTGTGGTTTAGCACTAAGATAGGTCTGATTGCTTGAGCATGTGGGTGCCATGGTAACTCAGTTTCACCATTTGGAAGCATTTAAGATCTAAACCACAGTATGCTGCACCCTCTTCCTTTTGAGTAGGGTTCTGTAAAAGAAAAACAGAAGTAAACAGCATGAGACAAACCACAGAGCAGCAAAAGCATCGTTAGCTGTAGTTGTACAAGTGGGTTACTGTAGTTAACGTTCTCCTATAAAGTCTGAGGGTGTCATTTAAAGCACGGTGCAATTGATAGAAATGCCTTCCTTCTGCCTGCTAAATATACAATATTCCTAAATATTTTAAGTTTGCAAGAACTGTGTACAAGTCATAATGTATTTGATTTTCTGCTTTTGTTCTACTTCATGTTTATGGTTTTGAGAAATTCTAGATATCATTGGTAACAAATGTTGTTTCCGTGAAATTAATATTTCTTGAGGGAAATGTCTGGTTTTCTCTGTGATTTTATTTTTTCTCAGGAAAAATTAAACTCTTACATTTGTTTTGCTTAATCAGAATATTCTGTTTTTTACACGCTCAAAAATATTTTATTTGATTTCAGGTTAGTCAAGAAAAAATATTATTTCAGTGCTTTTCTTGTGGTTTTCTTCTTATCGTTTCCTTAAGTCAGGGTCTGTATGTTAGTAGAAGTTACGCTTGGTATTAGTTTGTTTTAGCTGATGAATGTTGACAAACTTTGACATTTGTACTTCCTTCGCTTTCCTAAGCCTGCGATATTGTGGTCCTCCTTGCATCTGCCAGCTATAAAGTCTTCCTAATTCCATCTCTTTCTTCTGGTTGATGCCCTTGTACTTGATTGCTAGTTTTTTGGTTTGTTTTTCTTTCTCCAATCTGTAAATGCTGCTTAAAATTTATAGTTGACTCTGAAATTAAGAAGAGAGACGACTCTTATCCTGGAAGCTGGACAGCAAGGAGAGGGTCCTAGATCTTGGGAATCAAGAGCAAGCAGCAGTTTCAAAGTCAATTTTCATCAAAAAAATAAGACCACATCCTATCATATTTAGCTACACTGTAGGTCTGTGCTTATTCCTAAGGTGTGGTTTGCAGGAAGTCTATATACTTCCACGATGCGATTCAGCTACAAGTACTGGTAAATGTCTTGGGAATGAAAAAACCTTTGGCTCCCAAGATATATACTTCAACCAAATATTAAAGGTGTCAGGAAAGAGCGACAGAAATAAACTCTTTGGCAATATTTGTAGTGTGTTAAGAAGCCACTGTGGAGGGCAAATATTAATGAAATTGTATAAAAGGAAATATTTGAAGAATTTAAATGGAAATTATATAATTTTGGACAGCCAGAATAAATATTACAGCCTGATGCCAAAAGGAAGCAAATGGCATCTCTCAATCAAACCATCTAGAATTTCTGACAAATTAAATTTACAGTTTCAACTTTTTATCCCTAATTTCTGCTGAAAGTAAATATTGTAAATGTTGTCTGTGGGAATTATAATTTTAACATTTTTTTAATATTAATTCTCAGCTATAGTAAATGTATAGTCTTCCTATTATTGCTGTAGGGCTATGAAGATTTTTACCAAATAGATTATGGATAGCTTTGAAGTGGTTTTGTCACTGCATCTTAAGTAACTAAGAGTACAGGCAATTTTTTAAGGAGCTTCTGAAATGTCCAAGTTACCTGACAACTTTCTGCATGTTAAACACAAATGAGTAATTTGGGTTTTGACTCGGAGCATGAAAAATTTCATGTATTTTTAATGTGAACTTTATATGGCATTCTTTTAAATCAGTCTTCAAAAAGCAGCAGTTTGTCCAGAAAATGGGAACAATTTTGTGTGTGGCTTTTTTTTTTTCTCTTCCCCAGAGTTAGTGATAAAGAATAAAGTAGAATTCTGCAGTCTGTGGTTACAAAAGCACTTCAGCACACATGATCCTACCTATAAAATTTGAGGGGTCCTCTGTGGTATAGAATTACTCAGATGTTTAAGTGTTTGCTAGCCTATTCATAGGGCTGCCCAGATTTATTTATAAAGTAGCAATGGATCCCTTTATTTCATGTTTGCAGGAAAAAGAAGTAGTAACATCTCTGGCCCTGATGCTCATGTACTCTAAGGTCCCTTTAGCTGGTTCTGGCAGTACAAGGGAGCCTTAAAGTAGGTGTGAATTACATCCTATCCCACTTGAAGTTTAAAAATAAATCAAAGAAGGGCGGCTGGCAGCATTTTGTAAGGCTCCTTGCCTTACTCACCCTTCACCTCCCACCAGGAACTGTTCTTTTTTTTTTTTTTTTTTTTTTTCAATTTAGTATTGGCTTGCAGTGGAGCTGAGTAATGTCTGTGCTGTTTGCTAGAAGACCCCCTCAAAGAGCTTTACTCCATCTGAACAAGTAGACCACATCCTGTTGCTTTCTGTGCAGATGTGAAGAACCCTGACCCTGCTGAAACAGTGCCGCTCAGCTGTAAAAAGAGGGAAGACAGAATCTGGACCTACACTAGCTGCTTTGTGTGAACTGCTTCTCAGTGGGGGTTGCTGGGGTCTGTCCAATATGCCAAAGGGTGGAGAGAGCCTGGGAAAAGGGCAGCAGCTCTGCAGAATCACTAAGCATTTTTCCTGACAGAAAAAACCCCCGGTCTGCCAATGGTTTTGCAAACATGAAGCTGAGAGGAAGGATTACTTCCTCTGCCCCCTGCCCAGGTCTGGCAAAGACACACTGAGTGCAGCGGGATGTGAAGAGCCAGCTGGAATGGTACCAGGCTAGATTAAATGCCAAATGCACTCCTAGCAGAAAGAGATCTTCCTTTCCACATTTCTCTATGCTGTGTGCATCAAGGAATGCAATACTGCCACACTCCTGTGCTCAGAGGGGACAGCCGAAACTACTAGAATGCAAATACAGGTTCGGTGGAGAATGGCAGGAGGGCAGACCTGAGAAGAAGTACTTGGGAGTGCTCATGGATGAGAAACTCGACATGAGCTGGCAGTGCACACTCGTGACACAGAAGGTCACCTGCCTCCTGGGCTACATCAAAAGAAGTATGCCAGCCAGCTGAGGGTGATGATTCTACCCCTCTACTCTGCTCTTGTGAGACCCGACCTGTAGTACTGTGTCCAACTCTGGAGTCCTCGAGACAGGAAAAACATGGAACTGTTGGAATGGGTCTAGCAGAGGGCTATGAAGATGATCAGAGAGCTGGAGCACACCCCCTCTGAAGACAGGCTGAGAGAGTTGGGATTGTTCATGGATTGGGTGGTTGAGGCCCCTTCCCTGGAGATATTCAAGGTGAGGCTGGATGAGGCCCTGGGCAACCTGGTCTAGTTGAGGGTGTCCCTGCGACTGCGGGGAGGTCGGACTAGATAACCTTTGGAGGTCCCTTCTGGCCTGGATGATTCTATGATACTATGAGTCAGCCTGGAGAAGGCTCCAGGGAGACCTTATAGTGGCCTTCCAGTACCTGAAGGGGGCCTACAGGAGAGATGGGGAAGGACTCTCTATCAGAAAGTGTAGTGGTAGGATGGAGGATAATGGTTTTAAACAGAGAGAGAGAGGAGATATTATTAGATATTAAGAAGAAATTCTTTACTGTGGTGGTGGTGAGGCACTGGAAGATTTTATCCAGAGAAGTTGTGGAGACCTTATCCCTGGGAGTGTTCAAGACCAGGCTGGATGGTGCTCTGAGCAACCTGGTCTAGTGGGAGGTGTCCCTGTCCATGGCAGGGGGGTTGGAACTTGATGATCTTTAAGGTCCCTTCCAACTCTAACTATTATATGATTCTAAGTGCAGTCCCCTGCTCAGCCCACGAGGAGGTACAAACCCGGGTCCATTTTGTCCACTGTGCAAATTAACCAGCAGAATGGAGTTAAAAGGTATGTTCCCTGTTGTCCGATAATGTATTTTTTCCCATATAAACAGGATAATGGTTTTAGGCTCTTAATGTAGATTCAACAGTATCTCCTTCCTATCAACTGGAGTTTCCTTTAATAATACATGCACACAGGAAATGTATGTTGGCACTTCCTTCTGCTCAAAAAGATCAGAGCCTGGACTTACTTGGAAGACAGTGTCTTTTAGCATATTCTAGGTCTGTATTGTCTTCTGTTGGGTCACTTGATCCTGCCAAATGGGAAGCATTTTCACTTTATTCTGTCTTTCCTGAGAGGACAGGAGCAAGCAGTGACTTCCTTGTAAGGGTATGACCACAGTTCACTGGAGCAAGCACAGAGTCACTACTGCACTACTAATATAGCAGCTCCTGTACCTCCAAATGTGAACTGTACAGCCTGCTGTCATTAGAGGTACATCCTGCTGTCATTAGGGTTTGAAGTGTTTGGCTTTTCTTTGTGGCCTGCTTGCTTTCACGGTTTTCCCATTTACTCTTCATGCTGAACAGGGAAAGCTTTCTTCAAAATATGGTACTACCATATTTCACTCCCAGGGCCTCTTTATCTTTGAGTTTTCAGGAGAAAGGGTGGTCAGCTCATCTGTTTCAGATGTATTTCATTGACAGTTTGTCATCCCGTCTAAAACCTTTCTAAAGCAGCTGCACCCTGTCTCCAAACTGGTAGCCAGAGAGGAAAAGGAATGAAAGCAATTAACTAAGCTCCCATCTCCCCATAGGTTGAGCTGCTTGTATCTTTTTGCAGGGCACCTGACTGAGGCCAGATCCACTCAAATTTTACATGTGGATTGGTAATCTTTCGGCTAAGTAAGCAGGAAGCAACTTGTGCCGAATCAAAAGACAGGGAAAGGAAAAGCTTAGAAAAGTTGTAGTAGTTCATTCAGTAGTAGGAGCTTTTGGTACACTTTAATTCTTCCACTTGGGTTATCTGAGCCTGTTCTATTCATATTATCTTAAAAAATGTCTTATGGCTGGATGTAGTTTAAGATTTTAAAAGATTTCGGATGGTTCCTGTTTAAACCCAGACCAATTTGCTTAGTTTGGTAGTCACCAGGCTTTGCTACCATGCAGCATGTTTTTTTGGGGTTGCACATTATTGTTAAATTGTAAAGACAGTCTTAGATTTCAGCCTTCAAGATTCCAGATATATGTTTTAGAATATAGATGTGAGCAGACAGTTTTGACTTTGAGTTTAACTTTGCTAATCCAAAGTTAACTCAGATGTATGTTAGCTGTGGGACATTTTTTGAAAAATAAATTAATTGCAGCAATATATCTATTAACATTGTCTAACTCAGTCTGGTGTGTTGGGATCGTTATGATCTTTCAATTTACCTCGTATCTCTCAATAAGGTTATATGGGGAAATGTATCCACTTTGCTTTTTGAGAGGAGTTTGTTGGTGTTTTGGTGCCACCTACTGAATACTTTTCAACTGTGTCTTATTCCGTTGGTATAATAAATCCTATAATAGAATGAAATTATAGAAGAGAAGGAGATCTTATGCACATTTCATGACAGTTTAGAGCATAAAGAAAATTCTCACTCAATGCAGGTGCCTTTGTTGTCACAGTTCATGGTTTTTAATGGCTGTTGTTTCTTCTAAACTGTGCATACCCGTGAAATCCATGAAATCCATGGCCAGCATGTATGTTGCTGCTTGTTAGGTGAATGAGGAGAAAATCTTTGGAGTCCTGAGAGATCTGCCTGTGTTGAGCTTCCATGTCAGAGATGAGAGACACAGTTTTGACTCTGGTACATCTACAGGGCAACAGAACGTGTATCCTTCATAAGTACTGCAATTTTCTCATGAACTCAGACTTTTGTTTTAAAGATTGAAGTAGATTATTTTCAAAAGAGTAGAGCTACAACAGTTGTACCACATAAGGAAGCCAAAGTAACAGAGAAAATGTAAACAGTGTAAAAACACACATGCCAGGAAAAAAATAAAATAATTCAGGCAAGAAACATAAAGGGAAAGAACTCATAGAAAAAGGGAGATAAAGGAAGAGCCAAAAAGGTGGATGAATGTTTGTGGACAGTCACAGCAAGGAATATGTGCCGGAGTGGATGTTTGTTCCTTGCTGAAAGCTACTGCTGCATTAGAGAAAGATGGGAGCATTCTTATGCCAAAGCTAAAGCTTCTAATCCTCTAAATAAGTAAAGGATATAATGATATGAACAAACCCATGGTTCCAGCCGTTGCCATTCATTTTTGTGTCTCTTGCAACAGAAACTTTACATTACATGAATGCAAAGCCGAGTGTAAAAATTATGCTTGTTTTTATAGGTGTTAAAAAATACTAGCCAGTTCAAGTCAGGAGGTAATTTATAACCTGGATATAGGAGTTATTTGGAGAGATTCTTAAATATCAGCAGGATGGTCCAAGAAGGTAGCTGCCATTTAGAAATTGTTATTAGGGAAAGTAAACGGCTTTCAGGAATGTCAAGGCTTGGCTTTCCAACTCTTGTATAGTGACAATTATAGACAGGTAGGATTTTTCTTGACAACAGAATCAGTATCAGTAGCTCTTCTTACCAGTAAAATTATTCTTCATTCAGCAAAAAATCACACTGTATTTGTTGGTATTGTTTTACTTGTATACACTGCTGTGTGATGATGTGAAAGATTTTGAGATTTCTGGCTTTTGGTATTGCAAAATACATTGTTAAACATGCAAGTATATCCCCCAGTCAAATCTGTCTTGAGAAACCTGGTTCAGAGAAAGCTATACAAACCATCGGCCTTTCTTTCTACTATAAATGAACTTCTCACCTACATGCATTGCTCACCAATATTTTTCCCCACTGTGCAGCAGGAGATGAAAATCTGGAAACAACCAGTTCTCACTCCTCTATGTCAGCTCCACCTGCACGCTCCACATCACTCTCACCTCCAGGCACCACTGAAGGTAACAGTGGATTCAGAACTGCAGTATTACTGCTCTTCTCCTGTTTTAGCTGAACTGGCATCTACTTCTATCATGCGTTTGTTAATTCTATCCCAGTGAAAGCAGTTTGGTGATTTATGTTGTTTGAGGCCAATTATATTACATCAAGATTTGTTGATATGATGGAGACATATTTGTTCCAGTGTGTCACCACCTCACCCTGTGGCGAGACACTGTAACAGGTTGCCCAAGTAAGTTCAAGGCCAGGCTGGATGGCTCTTTGAGCAACCTGGTCTAGTGGGAGGTGTCCTTGCCCATGGCAGGGGAGTTAGAACTTGATGATCTTTAAGGTCCCTTCCAACTCTAACCATTCCATGATTCTATTTTAATTAAATCAAAGGTGGGGATTTGAAACATACTTTTCAAAGAAAGTGATTAGAATTCAAGCTATTAGCATGCTGTTCTTCTGAAGTCATGTTTTCCTTATGGATGCCCCTTCCCCTTGAGCTCTCGGATGAGTTTCACACTGAACTTGATGGTGGCACTTTCCTGCAATTCACAGAGCCCCTTGGGCACCACAAGAGTATCTGATGGTTGAGGAAAGAGGGTCCTCCTGGGTCAACAGCACAAAATAAAACCACCCCAGTCTGAGCTTTTTGCAAACTGCATATTAATTCACTCCCTTCAGCTCGTGTTTTCAATGACTAAAGTCTGCGCATCCCCACCTTGCTAAAGTATGATTAAACCTCTTTATCATAAAGGACATATTGGTGGAAATTAGGATTAGTGGTTTGGCAGTTATAATCGCAAGCCATGCTACTGCAATAAATCCAAGCAGATGTGCTGCACAGCCTTGTGCACAAACTGGAGAGCAATGTAAATGTGTTCTTTTTGCCAGTGCTGGAGGGATAAATGTAATTCAGACAGCAGTTGGGAACCTTTCTAGTTCCAGTGAGATTCTCACTTTCATTCATGGCTCACCTGATGATATTTTTCCCCACTGTGCAGCAGGAGATGAAAATCTGGAAACAACCAGTTCTCACTCCTCTATGTCAGCTCCACCTGCACGCTCCACATCACTCTCACCTCCAGGCACCACTGAAGGTAACAGTGGATTCAGGACTTTGGAATTGCTGCTCTTCTGTTGCAGCTGAACTGGCATCCACCACAGCCTTCCTGATGCCCTCTCCACCGCTAAGGCTGCACAGCGCAAACTCCTGGCTCAAGGAAAAGTGATTTTTAATGTTGACAATATCAGTCTAAATATCATATGTGTGGTATCTGGGGGCTTTGGTTGTTGCTACATACTACTGCGTATTACTTAAGAATGTGTAATTCCCTGGGGAAAGCTGAGCTGATAGTTGGGAGGAAGGAATGCTGCTTTTTGTACTTTTGATACACAATTGTGTTAAATTCCTTGGAAGTTTAATTTACACTTTCCCTCTCTCTTTCTGTTTTAAAGGATATGAGTCAGCATCAACTACACCTGGTAAGAAACTTTTAATTTACATGACAGAACTGCATTATTTTTTTTTTATAATTTTTTCTTTCCTTTTCCTGTACGTTGTTATCTCACAGAGTGTGTAATGCCTTTTCATTCAGCCCAATGAAATGAAATAAGCTGTCTTAAGAGGCAAGAATACCAGACAAGCCAGGTTTTGAGTCATGAATTTGAGTATATTTTAAAACACAACATTTAGCATGAAAGAGTCAGAGCCAAAAAAGCAGTAGACTTACATCTAAGGTGTCAGCTGACACCTGTTGGAGCCCCTAACAACTTGAGTGTTTGCTGTGCCTTTGCTTACAAATAAATTCACAGTGTCTCAGTATGACAGTGTCCCAGCACAACAGTCCTGTGTTGTGTGCAGTTTTGTGTCCTTCATTGAATGAGCAGCCTCTGAAGCATTAATGAAAGTGCCGTACCTCTCACCACAGGTGTCTGTCCTGCAGACAACACATACCTCTCCACGCACGCAGGCCCTGTCCCTGCCATGGGTCTTGGCGGCCTACCATGCAGCAGCACTGCTGCCCTCACCACATACACTCCCATTCACCACATACACTCCCCTTCAAAAATATTTTATCAGGCTTACCGTCTTCCTTTAGATGCCACACACTGCTCTCTGTCTGTAGGGGAAAACTGAGTAATTCAGCTTCAGGATAGCCTTGTCCAGCTTATGGTTCATCAATAGAAAGGAATCTACAATTTGGCATAGTGGCAATACCAGATTTAGTTCCAGACCTCTTATTTGATGGCCAAGTTTGCGGTCATCATAGTAGTATCAAAATGCTAGCTGCTGTCAACGAGGCTGCTGCCAGAGCAAGAGCAATAGGAAAGGATCTAAAAGAGATTGTCAAAACCTATCAGTGGTTTATAAGCAAGGAGATAAATACTGAGATATAGTAGGTAATATAGCGAGCAAGTTATGTGATCTGGCAAAAAAACACTACTAGAATGTTTTTTTCTAAGAGCACAATCACTATTTGTGATTGTGTTTTCCTGTAAGAACATAGCAAAATGCTTTAGATTTTCCTAGTTCACAATAATTAATACCATTTTTTTTGTTGACCAACCTGGATTATGCATAAATGACAAAAAAACCCTACCCTTGTGCATTGCAAAATTCATTAGTAAGTGGTGTGTTCCTAAAATCTTGCTTTATATCTAAATATCTATATTCTGATTTTGGTTTTGTTTGATTTTGTTTTGTTCTGTTTTGTTTTTAATATATATTTACATAACATTTCTGACAGCACTCTTCTAAATTACAAAAATCCAGGAAGAAAAAAAGAAACAGAGAAGGGCTGTAGCATAAACATTTCTGATGATGTAGACATATGAAATAATGAATTTTACTTTTTAATGCTGATATGTTGTTTATTTCCTTACAGATGATTACAGTTCAACATCCTTGCACAGCACCATCTCACCAGTCAGCATGCCAGCAAACACTGGGACCTTCCCCACTTACACAATAGGTGACAAACTTGCACACACTTATCGCAATTGTGATACTGCAAGCACAGAAAATGTGTTAGAATGAGGGAATTAGTTTTGAATTTTTTTCATCAAATCAGCATACAAATTAGACGTACAACTGCATTAAACTTAAGGGTGTTTTTAGGAATCTGATTAAGAGTTTATGAGTAATATTAAAGATACCATTTGTTACTTGTCAAGCAAGTTAAAAATAGAAATTATTTCCACACACTGTCACAGCAGGAGGGTAAGTCTGTCAGTTACTGTGTCAGTACTCTTCTTGATATTCACAGAAATTTGCTCAATCAGCAAAAGAATGTGAATACATCCACAGATCTGTGTGCTTCTCTCTTTTCTGGTGGCTTCCCCTTCATTTCACTCAGTGTTATCATTTTCTTGGGATCCAATATTACAAGCACTTACATTATTATTATTATTATTGAATTGGGCTGTAAGAAATTACTCAGGTCAGTAAAATATATGTGTGTGCTTGAGAAAAGTACATCCAGGTGTTGGACTCTTACCATCGTTGTAACTGCCCTTCAAATAGCTGTAAGCTGCTGTCAGCTCTTTTCCAGACTGAGCGTAGCTTTTACTTGTGGGTCTTCTGCCCCTAACCATCTTGATAAGTCTCCACTAGACCATCTCAACTTACCCTCTCGTTACGGGCACTGCTCAGCAAGATTATTGCCAGCCCAGAGGGATGCAAATCTAGGGCCTGTCTTCTATGGAAAAAAAAAAATTAGATATCAGTCTCTTTTGGTAATATTAAACCTTAGTATATTGTAACAAATTATTTTCAGGATTAAGTCCTTTGCTCAAGCTTCCGTAGAGGTTTTCTAAATACCAGCTCACAATTTATTTTGATTTTTTCAGTGTAAAAATAGTTTTAAACTGATCTGTACTGTTACATAGATCTTTTTGCAAAGGCCAGAGTAGCTCTCAAAAAAGTACATAAATTTTATTTCTTTAGTGATATTGTATACTGCATATTGCATACTGCATAACTGTGGGTAACCATTCCAAAGTATATGTATCCCATGAAACTGCTGTATCTTATCATACCTCTATGAGATTGTGTGATTTCTGGATATTGTTGTGTAGCTTCATATGCAGAAATACTACTAATAACCAGTTTAATTTTTAGTCAGTGATGTCATTGGAAAATGATGAAGGACATGTGATCTCTTAGGTAACTAACTAAAAAATGGGGTTATATGCAGCTGAAGTTTTCTTCCCTTTTTTAAAATGTGAATGGAGTGCTAAATAATATTACTTGTATTGAATATATTGAAGAAAGAGTTTTGGACAGCACCAGTCACTCTCCTCTAACTCTCCAACTCCCATACTGCTGACCTGCAACTTTATTTTGTTTTATTTTCTTATAGGCACTTCCACAGCCACAACTGAAGAACCTTGTGGTAAGAAGTAAACCCCTTGTTTTTCTCAGACCTGAAATTTGACTAAATCAGTAAAATCAGTAAAATCGATCGGTTTGCATCTCAGATTATTTTATAAACTGTGTTCCAATTCTGGAAAAGTAAGATTAAACATATTACATTTCTGGATTTCTCATCTTCATTTACAGTTATGTTAAATTGTCCTGCATTAGGCTGTTGATATCAGGGCTGCAGAAAAGATCTGCCTTCATTCCACTAGGCTCTCTAATTTTTACCCATCATATAATCATATGCTGCAAACTGCAATTCATAACTGAATTAGAACTAAAGTTTCAACATTGGTTTATATCTCTTCAGAATGACAGACTTCTCCTTTCCAATTTTTAGGAATAGGCTGTAACCATTAATTGCTAGATTGTTATGAAATACTTTCAATAAGAAAATTTGAAATTTCTTTTCAAACGGTCCAATGTGTCAAAGCAAAGTATTTCACTTTGAACTGACATTTTAAATTAAAGCACGGTTCTTTCTAAAGAATGTTCATCTTTTTAATTCTTTAGTTTTTCTAACTAGAGAAATATATAAAAGAATATTTTCCCAAGGAAATTTTCTGTTATTTTATTTTCTGATTTTTAAAACACATATGGTGCTGGAGGGGCCATAACCCATGTAATGGTTCTTAAAAATTGTCATAAAATAATTGTTTGCTTTTTTTTTTTTTTTTTTTTTTAGATGATATTGAATATGAGCCAAATATAGGTGTGAAAGATGAGGAAAATATGGTTGAAGTTACACTGAAAAATCTCAGAGAAAACAAAACCTATATTATTCAAAAGCTTAACAAAACCCTCAGTGTGAATTCCAACACAATAAAACTTCAGAGATGCCAGAATTATGAAGTTGAAGTTGGCAGTTGCAAAACTGATCTTTGTATTCCACCTGGTAGGTACAGAAGGGCTGTAGTAGTTTTATCATTTTTATTTTTTGACATGCAGTAATTCAATTTTCCTGGACTTCTTAGTCTGTTCCTGTTTCTTTTCTTGTATTCTCACGGAATGTAAAAGATATGTAAAAACTGTAAAGCTTAAAAAAATATGGGAACTTTAACTGCGTTGGCCATATGCAGCATGGATTGCAATAGAAAGACCAGCCAGCATTTAAAGGTACTACTTATGCTGGATGTTTTGTTCACTAAAGAGATTGTTAGATTAAAAGTTTAATTTATTATTTGAATACCAGCATTGTCTTTATCTCATGTAGGCTTTTTAAATTTTTACTTTCCATTTATTGTTAAATTCTTTGTATATTGGTCTGTGTTAATTGTACCTTCATATTGCAGAACAATTGATTAAATATAAAAGAACAAATTTCTATTTAAAGAATACATTTAAATGTCACAGTTACATGCAATATTAATCCTTTTCAGAAGAAAACACCCATCCTTTTGAAATTACGGAAATAACCAGCACATCTGCAAAGTTATGTAGGGAAGAATCATTTAGCTGTGTTAATGTGACTGTTAACTGCACAGGTAAGACACTTCTAAGATATTTTAAAAGTTGATTATTTATGTATTTATTTGTTTTTAAAAGTCATGTTGATGTTACCTTTTTGATGAGAGATTGGCAGATTTAAATTAATTGTGCTACTTTGAGAAAAGGGCTGCTCAGAATTTCTGGGATCACCAGGTTTGGGAACTACCATCCCCGTGCACTGTAGATCTGGGAAAAGTTCAGACCTTAAGAACTCATTTGCTAGTTTACCAGCTTCACAAGTTGCAGACTTCTGAACATTTTGAGGGTCTGGTTGGTGGTCTGAAAGGGAGCTTCAGGTTTGGAAACCCTGCAGTCTGTGGGTCTGCAGTGAGCTGAATCCCCCCTTACAGTCTACCCATGAAGCTATCTTTGGAGCTAGCCTGGATAGTGAGAATCCAGACTCTCTGCTCTTGGACCCAACCCAAGGAGGCTGGCTCAAATGCAGCTAGTGTGCTAGGGAAGATATGATACAGATGCTGAATGTCCTCATGTGTCCCAGAAAATGCATGATGAATGTTTGGGGCTGGAGATTTTGCGTTTCAAGGAGCTGAAGAACTATGAAGCCACTATAAGGTTCTGTCAGACTCCCATAAAATCATAGAATGGTTAGAGTTGGAAGGGACCTTGAAGATCATGTTTTGATTTCTCTGGGAAAACTGTTTTCTTAGAAAGTAGAATCATATGAGTTTTACTGGTGAGAAGTAAAGGTCTATGCAAACTAAGTTAGTATAAAAACCCTGAAACCTAGTCATTGGATTAAGTTGTACACTTTTCTGTTCGAAATATTAATATAGTTTATTAAAAGCTATATTGAATAAATATGGTAGCGGAAACCCCATTTTAAAAAAGTACCATTTTTGTTGTGAAAATTGTGAAAAATACTGTTAAAACTCTTTTTGTGTCTACAGATATACCAGGTTTCATAGAATTACATCAATCTTGTAAAGACCTGAATGATTTGTCACCAAACCATGTGTACAACTGTTATGCTAGCATATTTTCATGCAAAAAGAAGGTTGTCACCCCAAACTTCAATTTAATAACAGATTATGGTGGTAAGTGTAATGTTTATTTTGGCTTTACGTTCCAGGTATTTCTGGAAAACCCTCCTGCTATGTTTCCTGGGGTTGAAGATGTATTTTGAGCAGCATGCTCAGCCACTCTAGGGTTCTCCTCCAACCCTCCTGTAAGGTCTCCTGCCCTTGCGATTGCTCTTTGGCTACAGTCACAGTCTTCTTTTCCTCCTCCTAGTCTTCCGGTCTGATGCCTTACTCTCCTCTCAGAAATTGTGATCTTTTTTTCTGAGAGTGAGAAGAGGGCCAAATGTAAGAAAATTTGAATGTTGCACACATACAAAAAAAAAAAAAAAAAAAAAAAAAAAAAGGGAAAACAAGTACAAGCTAGGTCAAAATCAAGTGTTAAATTCTTGATTTGAAGAAACATGAGATAGAACAATTTCAAAGAATGTCTCCAGATAAAATGATGTGTTTTTCCAAAACATTGTCCTTGGAAAATAGCTTAGCTTTTTTTTTTTTCTGAATTGAAAAGGAAATGACCTGAAATTAAGTAATCCTTTAAATAAAACATAAGGCCAGACATTTTAAGTTTATTAAAATTATAAGGAAATCAAAACAACGTATAAAATTTGGAAATGTTGGACAATTTTAGCTATGTGTGTGTTACTGTATTCACCTTCTCCTGAATTAATTTAACTTATGAAGTTACTCTAATATGATGCTTTTCCATATGCTCAGTTTATACTTATGGAAAAATTCTTTGAATGATATAGACTATGAAAAATATTACCTGTTGTTGGTATCATGCTTTGGCATCCAATGAAATTTAATTCCATCAAAGTAGGTAAAAAGAGGACTATTTTGCATTTTCATTTAAACATTGCCTTCCCTCCCCATTATTTTTCTTTTACAACAGCTCCAGAAGAACCGCAATCCCTTAATGTAACTTCTTACGCCAGAAATGTATCAGTTACATGGACAAAACCTAGGGACACTTCAAAGGGTCCTATACATGGCTATATAGTGACATGCAACGGGACCACAAGTAAGCATATGACCTGTCAGTAATGAATAACTCATTGCATGTTTTAGTATTTACAGAGCACCAAGCATACTGTACTGTTGAACCTGATGTTTTGGGTTTTTTTCTTTAGTTGAAGTTCTTCTAATTGAACCATGTAGTTATTCAGTTGACCATTTCAGGACACAACCCTGTCACCCTTCATTCTTGTATTAAGAATAAGTTATGACAAGATCATCAGTTGTCTGATCAGTTTGTATCATGGTGCTCTATCTCAGAAAATGCTGCTATGGGTGGTTAATATGTTCTCTGAGAAGAGAGGGATCTGCCTTCGGTAATGTATATAAAAGTCAGGGGTCCCAAGTATGGCAGTTAACATATATGTGTTTAGGTGGGTAAAGCCAGTTTGGTGTCTTCTACTAAAGGGTCACACCTTTCAGATATGCTGGATTAGGCCAATTTACATTTAGATGGCTTAGCCTGTATCCATGGTACCAGGACCATGTTTCCAATGGTGAGCTTTTCTCAAAGTGTGAGCTTTTCTTCAAAACAAGGACTAGAAAATGATGTTTTGAAAATGAGGAGCCCAATACGTGATTCCAGGAAACATATTTTAGGTTTAAACTAGTCCTGGGTTAGTTCATTCTTTCTGTTCACATACTGCATGTTTTGTAAACCTGGACTGCTATAGGAACCAAAGGCTGTTATGCTCATGTGCTCCCCAGAGAAAAATAATCTCTCCCATTCTCCATGCCCAGAGTTTGGCCACTACCCACAAGGGCGGCAGCACCATGCACCAGTTTCTGTGGTTGGTCTGGCTTGGCCAATGTAGCAGACCAAGGCAGCATGCTGGGCATGGGGAGGTCACATCTGAAGCAGCCAGAAGGAAATATGGAAAGACCATTGCTCTCCAGTTCCCAAAACAACCAAGACATCTGTAGTTGGGAAACAGCTTTGCTCGTGTTGCTTCTCATGCAATTCCTTTCTGTCCTGCTTGCCGTTACATCTTGCTCATGTCATCCCTTACATCATACCAGAACAGACTTGCCCTTTTTTCATCTGTCTACTAACCCCTTCCCAAGCTGAACACAGATGAATCAGCTTTTCTTTATCAATGCACTTTTGTGTTAGTTTTTAATTACACTCTGAGCAAGTAAAAAACAAAGCAGAACAAAACAGCAACTTTCTTCATTCTTGATAGGGACAGGTCGTTTTTTCTTCTTGAGCTTTCAATTAGCATTAGTAAAAAGACAAAAAACCAAGTACAAGGTAATTAAAATAAAAGTACACATGACGGTGGTTTCAGGTAGCTCTGATGAAGTGTAAGATTTCCTCTGCTCTTAACATAAATTTAATAATTTAATTAATTAATTAGTTAATTTCTGATTTAATTTTTTCTTAAAGAGAAAGTCAACTCAGCAGGTGGCAACAACATCATTTGCGATAGATTACAACCTTTTTCTTCAGGACAGCTTTCTGTGACTCCATATACAATCAGCAGAATCAATAACAGAACAATTATGGGAAAAAATAAAAGCTGTAACTTTACAACAAAATCAGCACGTAAGTCTCTTGTTTGCTAGCTGTTATGAACAATGTTGCTAACACAGAGAATATGTACTTTCTTATTGTACTTCATTGTATTTTACATGTTACTACTACTAGCCAAGAAACTGATTAAAAGAATTTTATTGACATTCATATAATTAGTGTTTCTCTTTTAATTATGGAATGTTTATCTATTTTTAATCACGCATTTAGTATTAGTATTATGTCATATATGCTAGATTTATTTTTTTTCAAAATCTGCATTCATTTGAAATTCTTGACGAGTTTTTAGACAGCATTGTGTCTAAAGATTGAATTCTAAAAAGATTAAAATTAAATAAAAAGAGAATGAAAGACATTAACTTTTTCTTTGTGGCATGAAATCCACACAGGCATGCAGAATGTACCTCCTGTTCTGCAGCTGCCCGTTTGCTTGGAGCAGAGTTGTGTTACCCAGGATACACCAATGCCAATGGCTGTACTGGGTTTTGGTTAGTTTAGATGTACACATACGTGGTTAACTTCTACGACTCCATATTAAGTTCAAGTTAAATGTGTGCCAACCCTTGTGCTGTCTGTGCATTTTTCAGGGACTACACTTCCAAAACCTTGTCCCTATGGTCCTGATTCTTTGCCATATATGTTCAATTCATAGAACTACAAGAAAAGCTAAAAAAAACCAACCCATACCCAACAGACTCTTAATCTTCAGATGTAGAGGCTTGTACTATGTTAATTCCTGCTTTGAGAAATAAAAACCAGAACCACTCAAAAAACCATGTTCATATAATTTCTTCTGGTACTTTTTTAGCTCTAGTTCCTCCACCTCCAGACTCAGCTAGTATAGACATACAACTATAGGGAAACTATAATGATTTATACCTGGTAAGATACTAAATTAATATTCCCTTTAATTTCACTAAATAAGCAATATATATATATATATTTAAGTATTATTTTTGTGCTAATGATGTAATGGTAATTTAGAGGTGCCTTCTTTCCCTATTATCAGGAATAAATAAATCTTTTGTTGCTTTTAGCACTCTGAAAAGTATGTAGAAACAGGTATATAAGAACATTAAATCTGACTGCTGCTTTTATTAAATATTTTTCTGTCAAGATTGGGGAAATCCAGGGGCTTCGGGCAGACTTTTTTTTTAATTTGGATCCTATCTATCTGTGGAACGTACAGAGCATTTTGATGCAGTTTTGTACACTAAAACATTGGAATCTCCCTATTACTCTGGATCATGTTTGTGACTTTTCTTTCTGTGATAATTTAGTTTGAGCATACTAAATTTTAGAGCCTCTGCTTTCTGCAGCTCCACTCATATTTTAATAACTGGGATGAAGATTACAGTCCACAATACAAGTTTATCGGCCTGGAAAAAGGAACCTCAGTTCCCTTAGTTTTTGAGAAAGTAACAAGCTGCTTGCCTTTATGAATTAATGGTATTTGTTAAACCTTCTCCAACTGTTACAGCAATTGATAACAAGATCAAACAGATAATGGAAGAGCTTTATGGCTTCTTAAAAGAGAGAATATACCAGTAGAGCACAACTCAGAAGCAGAAACCCCCTACATTTTATAAAACGTTTTTTCGTCTTCAACAAACACATTGCCTGCAGAAACATTCACTTTCTCCCTGTCATATCTCTTTCAGTATTATGCTGAATAGGAATCTAACAAATCTGCCCTGTTGGTAAGAATGAGCAGGTACCTCGTAATCACATGCTCAGACAAGTCAAATATCCTGCCACTCCCTACATGGGATATGTCATCTGCTCATAAAACATCACGCATCTTAGGTGTTCATATGAAGAAAAAAACAACTGTCTTTTACTTTTCTCTTTTTTTTAATATGCTAGCTTGCAAATTGAAGTGATTTTTTTTAAAGAAAATTTCCACGGTGGTGTTCTACTGGAATGTGGCTAATTGAGCAGCTTTACACAGAAAGTTGTTTGCTTTCTGAAAGATTTCATAAGATCTCAATAGAGGTGCCCCAAGTCTGAAAACCATTTGCTATGACATACAAAACTAGAGTTAGAAAACACAGATTCCTTACCATTAAAAAATAAAATATTTTTGTGGTTTTAGGCCAGCTTTAGGACAACATGACAATTTAATCTAGAGGATACTGTTCCAAATATTAAAACATGCTAGCAACTCCTGGTAGGAAGTTTCATTTACAGAAGTTTTGAATCACACACTCACACAGAAACCTGTTTGCTCCCCTGTCTTGTCTATTCTCCCATGTTCCTCAGATGAAAAAGTGATGTCAGATGCAAGAGATACTTGCCTTTATATTATCTTTGCAGGCTGGCTGTCAGTAGAGCTATGATCTCCCCAGCTCTTTCAGTTCTGCTTCACAACTTTTCCAGTTCAGATAAGCCTATGGTTAACTCAAAATTGATTTTATTTATCTTGTTAAATTTGGACTGAAATTTTTAAGGAAAAAAATGTATGAAATTATTAAGAGAGAATGTAACAAACAGACATGAACACATACAGCTGTTAGAATGTTTGAAGTGACGAGAATAGAACCAGTAACACTTCTTTTGTGAACAGAACCGGAGCCTGTGACTGACGTCAATGCAATACTGACAGCTGATAATGCTGTCCACATTACGTGCAGAGGTGGAAAAGAGCATGGTAAAAGCAAGATATTTGAATTGACTTGGGGAAATGATGTACAATCAAAATCATCGAATTCTTGTGATTTTAGAAAAGAAAATCTCTTCTACATGACAAAGTATAACTTCACGGTAAGTAGGCTTATTAAATTAAATATAAAAAATATTGCTGTATTTTCATTGTTTACGCGTATTATACTTGATTTTAGGAAAAGAGGCAAAGGACTCAATTTATGGATCTGGAGGCCACAGATGTAAAGAAGTAGCTATTACCTCAGAAATAAAAAGCATATGTGCCTAGCCTATCAATCAGTCACTTGTGTGCTATATGGTTCTGACAGAATTAAAAATACAAGTTGAATAGATTGTTTGCATTTGGGACAGAGAGAAAAGTGGATTTTCCGTAAGTTTTAGAATAGTTTCTTAAGTATAACTGATATTTTAGTGTTCAAAACACATTTCATTTAATTAATGTGTCTGCCAATCAGGATAAATACGGGATTTAAGTTTTGAGATAATTGCTCAGAAAGAAATTGTGCAGAATTTTTCACTCTGAAGATTTTTGATGCCTCAGGGACTAGTTAGTGTAAACCAGTTCAGATCCTTTCATGTGTCCTTCCATCAGCCTTTTACATGCCGGTCTTTGTTTCTATACAAAATATATAATCCTCTGTTTATAAGCTTCATTTTCCTGAAGGCCTCCTGCTATCTTCTCTTCCTATAGGCAGTTTACCCTTTGGGTATTTGTTGCTTGCAAAGCCAATGGTCCTGTGTGATCTTAATGTTGCCAGTAGGAATATTTTTAAAGTTCAGATAGCTCCTCTCAGTAAAATTTAGGTAAGAAAGTACCCAGTAGGAATGAGGAAGTTTTAGTACTTTAGGAACAGTTTTCACTCATTTTCAACAACCTTTTCCTCTGTGTCTTTCTGTGAAAAAGCAGTATCATTTTGATATACTACTTGAGTGGTCTAGGCTTTGTTCCAAGGCATTCTCAGTATTTGTCCAACAGATTCTGCTCAGAAAGATTTGTATTTGGAAAATTAAGATGAGGTATGAGCAAAGGATGCTTGTGTTGCCCCTGTAGTATGAGACCCCTAACTCTTGTAAGCTTTTTATGCACCACTTGCAGTGAGCAGTATGCCTTATAGAAGAAATTAGCTTCTGCTTAGCGAACTCTGGCTTCTGCTTGAAACTTATTTTGCCCAATTCTTACTGGGGAAAAAAAAAAATAAAAAAAGAGTGAGAGAAAGCTTTATGGTCTTAAATAGTAATGACAGGATTCTCAGTCAAGTTATGGAAGGCTCAAGAGAAAAACCCACCAACCAGATCACCTGTGAGAGCTGGTGGATGTCACAAATCCCTTCCCTCTGCACACTGAATTGCTTGGGAAATAAAAGGAACCTACCCAGTATACTTTTAGGTTTAGTGACATTTTGACCCTGACTGCTGCACTGGGTTTCTGGCTTTTACTATATGAGAAGCTTCTCGCTAATTTATGCCACTTCTACTGCTCCTTCGGATATTGCCACATACCGTGGCTGTCTTCCCAGGTGTAGAATTCAGAAACGACCAACCCTTTGAACACATCAGCCTTTTTGAGCAGAAGGTGGGAGGTGGGACACAGTCCTCTGAGTCTTCAGGAGAGGTTTCTCTTAAGGAATCAGGAGAAAGGAAAATATTACTACAGAAATCACTATTATTCAATCCTGTTTGTATTCTCCACTGTTTGGTATTACAATTTTAAGTTTAATCATAAGATTAATTTTTCTTCACAAGAAAGGTGTGAAATATTTGATATATAAAATTAAAGATGCCTGTTAGCTCTGATAGGAATTTCTATTAAGGAAATTTAAAACACTGGATACATATAAAACATACTATGAAATATAAACACACATAAATGAAGTTAGTATTTTAACACTAGTTAAGATACCCAAAAGTTAATGTTACAAGAAAGGAGCTTATTTAAAAGTTTATTTTGGCTTCTGTAATTTAACCTTTTATGAATTACTTCCCATACCGGAACTTGCATTAAAATATCCAAGTCAGTTGACTATTTGTACATTTACTGTTGAAGTAAATAAAATAACGACATTTTACCACACATTACATGATTATTTTTTTGATTTGGGAAACTTGATTTGATTTGATAACAGATAAATTTCATTTTTTTTTCCTTGAAATTCACCTGATTTTGATCTTGTAAAATATGTCTCCTATTTCACTAACTTTTTTCCCAGTCATCTACATATTTTTGGATCTAGATCTTTCTATAACTCAGGTGAAAACCTGAGCTGCACTGTAAATGCCTATACAAAGATGGACACAACAGATCCTGCTGTCAATGAGTCTAATGTGTGGAAAATAGATGGATGTATTTCAAATATCCATTGTGTTTGTCTTTTTTTTTTTTTTTAAGAAAAAAAAGCTGGAATTTTTACTTGTTAAATCTTAATATCTCTATTATTCTCACCCACTGCATGCAGATCTTAATGTCTAATGGAGAATATAAAGGGCAACCAGTAAAGAAGAGTATAAAAACCAGATGTAAGTAAATATATATAGCATTTTTGCTTTTAAATTTTAGCATAATATGGTGTAATGCTGAAAGTTTTAAATTCTGTTATGATTGCTCATAAGTAAAAATCAGAACTGCCTCCTTTTATAGTTAAGAGCTGATCTGCATTTGAAAAAATAATATCCTCTTTCAGCATTAATGTAACAGATTATTTTGGCAAGCCATTGACCATAATTCAGGATAATTACACAGCTGTGGTTTCTTCAGGAAAAATTAGAATGCAAGTAGAAATTAATTTCTCTAACTTAAATTATTCCCTTTTCCTGTGTTCAGATCCTATATTTCAGGAGCTGAATATCTGTGGCTTGTCAGTGACTCTCAGCTCACAGATCAGGACCTGAGAGCTCCACTGCTCAGGTATACAGGTCACACAGAGCAGGAGGCAACCATGGTAATGCTGAACCAGTGAGAGAGTTGTGGCATTTTGACAGGTGTACATAGGGACTGGAAGTGAAAATTTTCTCAGTGAGGAAAGAAAATTAACTCAATTTCTGAAAGCTTAATAGTTTTTGGCCCTTTGGAATATAAAACTCAAACTAAATACTTAAAAATAATCGTTTAGCTATATAACAAAAAAAAAAAAAAAAAAAAAAAGAAAAGAAAAGAAATATATAAATCAGTAAGCCTTGGTTCTAGGAAGTATGCAGGTTAATTTGTTTTTTTTTAAATGCCATTAATTATGTATTCAATAAATAATAAATGCATTCTTTTTTCTGTTGCTAGATAATTCTAGAGCCCTGATTATATTCTTGGTGTTCTTGATCATTGTGACATCAATTGCTTTACTACTGGTTCTGTACAAAATCTATGATCTTCACAAAAAAAAGCTTAGGTAAGCTTCATGTTTCTCTCCCTTTCTTATCTAAATGAGGGAGGAGGTGGGAGGAAGCTTTCTGTTGTTCCATAGGAATTCCCAATGGGTAGTGCTAGAATGTTCCCAATATTTCATTACTACTGGGAAAAGACATGTTTTTCTCTTTTAATCCTTTTGAAAGAAACTCAGTTTTTGGTGGTTTGTCTGGAAATGCAAATACAATGAAATGGATTTAAAATTTCTCTGCTATACCCTTCCTTAGGGCATAGAAGGAATGATCTGGTAGAACAAAATGTTTTGTCATTAGTTTAGTGAAAAAATACTTGCCCTGGGCAGTCTGTTCCAGGGCTCTGTCACCCGCACCGTAAAGAATTTTTCCTCATATTGGAATGGAACTTCCTATGTTCCAGCTTGTGCCCATTGTCCCTCGTCCCGTCACTGGGAACCACTGAAAAGTGTTTGGCTCCATCCTCCTTCAACCCACCTTCAGATACTGATAAGCATTAATAAGGTCTCCCCTCAGCCTTCTCTTCTCCAGGCTAAAGACTCCCAGCTCTCTCAGCCTTTTCTTCATGACTTAAATTAAAAGTATTTAAAGCAATACACACTTTCTCAGAACTCTTTCAAATGCTTATCAGTATCTCAGGGAGGCTTTGTTTATTGTAAGTCATGTGTAGATGACTTGACAGTTCTATATTGGATTGTAATAGAATGGTTAGTGCCTGCCCTGATGACTGTGCCAGAGCTCTGGAAAACCAGACTGACAGCTGCTGTTGCTGTAAAGGGAGGTGGTGCAATGTGTGAGGGAGCATTAGCTGCTGGTAGAGATGAGGGAGCTAAGGCAATTTCTTTAGAAACCTCTCATCCCTCTGGCAACAGCAGAACTTGGGGACTCATCTCTTCCAGCCCCTCGTCTCCCCCTGTTCTTCCACCGGAGGGTACAGGGAACTGCTCATGCTCAGATGCAAACTTTTATGCTTAAGGAAGCAAAACTAATTTTTCTTGCACAGCTCTAGAGAATCAAGCTTGTTCTTGGCTACTTAGCATTTAAACCTAATTTCATTATACTTTAGGTATGTGTTAGTTTTTTGTCACTTATTTATCAAGAGAAACAAAGATGGTGTGAGCATTCACTCCAGCGAAGAGTATAATGACATGTTTGCTGCAGTGGTATGGACAAATTAATGCAAGTGGTAAAGCTGTTTGATGCGGTGCCCCTGCTTCTCCCTCTGCACAGGGCCTGTAAGTCCCAGTTGTAACATTCTTGTTTCACAGTGAGTTTCTAATGTGGTCATTATGAGCAGTCTCGGTGTTTACAAACGAAACTACTTTTTATTTAACTTATTATCATATCCATGTCTTACTAGTCAAAGCTTTAAAAGATGATTTTGTTTCTTGCAGCAATTCTTCTGAAGGTGTGAACCTTGTTGCAGGTGAGTTTATATATTTAGCAAGTGGAAATAAAATTAGTTACATGTCTTGCTGCCACCTTTGTATTGTTTACATTCTAGGTTGTGGACATAGATTACAGATATCAACACCTCATTTGGAGAAAATAATACTTCAGTAAATACATAGCAGAAGTATTTCTACTTAAATGAACCGAAAGGTTATCAGTGTCTGAAATACTCTCATTTATTATTTAATTACAAACCCAGTGTTTTAATCACAGAATCTCAGAAATGTAGGGTTGGAAGAGACCTTTGGAGATCATCTACTCCAGCTTCCCTGCTAAAGCAGGTTCATCTAGAGCAGGCTGGACAAGAAGGCATCCAGGCGGGTTTTGAATATCTCCAGAGAGACAGTCTCTGGAGATACTCTGTCAGACAATGGTTGTGATCTACTTAACCTTGAGAGTATGTCCAGCAGAGGTGAACAACTTCTAATATTCCCAGGGCCTGTTTGCTCACAGCTGGCTCAGACAACACCATTTCTTAAAACAATAAGCATGTTTAGTCATAGAGATTTGTCCTTTTGGTAATTTATCTGGCAATTTGAGAATCATGTTTACTTGAAAGTAATTTACATTTTCAAAGTCAATAATGATAAATGTTCAACATATTTACACAGTTAAAGATGATGACAGGCAACTTCTGAATATAGAGCCAATACCTTCAGAGCAATTGCTGGACACATACAAGAGGAAGATTGCTGATGAAGGAAGACTTTTCTTGGATGAATTTCAGGTTTGTCATTGGCTCAAAATATACCAAGATTTGTAGCACTGTGCTTGAAAGAATTCTGTTCAAGAGCATAACTGAAGTATATGCACTGGGTACAAATAATAATTTAAAAAAAATATCTAGAAAATTGAGTGAATTCTTACCTAAGGTCAGAAAGACTTCAGTTAATTTTGGTACCAAACTCTCATTATAAGATGATGGAACTTCCTTTTTTCCCCTGATGGTGTCTTTCAGCAAAAATAAAAAAAGACAGAGTCTAAATATTTCCCATTCTAAACTGCCTTTAAATGGATATTTTTAATACATAGACACAGGGAGATAAATAACTGCGGAGATATATATTGTTTATATTAAAGGAAAATAATTTCATTTATTTTAAGGGTAAGAAATACATGAAGTAGTATCATATGAAGCAGAATGTTATCTTCCAGACTCAGTGGTATCAAATTTCTTCCATATGCATTCGACTGTCAGTAGAAGCTGTTTTAAATGTATGTTTACTTAATAAAAGAAACATTGTATTTTACAGAGTATTCCTAGAGTTTTCACTAAATTTTCAATAAAGGAGGCCAAAAAAAGCCATAACCAGAACAAAAACCGTTACATTGATATCCTTCCATGTGAGTATTTGTTACAATTTTTGCATGTTTTAAAATATTTGTTTTCTCAGTGCCTTGAGATAATATAATTATTCTGTTTCAAATGCCTTAAACAGATGATCATAACCGTGTTGAGCTCTCGGAGATCCCAGGAGACCTAGGATCAGACTATATCAATGCAAGTTATATTGATGTGAGTGACTTCTACTTCAAAAAAGTCTTAGGCACTATTGAAGAAATTCTACAGTCTGTAAATTTCATGCATCAAGCACCTTTGAAGATGTCCATTGAGTTCTTTCCATCTTTATAATGTATTCAGTATTGTTGGACTGTTGTATATTGAATTTATTTTTAAAATTGTAAATCTTTTAAATTGTTTGTGCTTCCTTCCTAAAAGTTGATAACATTGTACTTTTTATAGGGCTTCAAAGAACCAAGAAAATACATTGCTGCACAAGGTAATTTTTAACCTCAAAATAACATGTTTCACTTACTCAGCCATTTTTTTTTGTTAAGTTGGTAAATTTAAAGAAAAACTGAAAGTCTGACATTTTGAAATTTAGTATGAAAAAGTTACCTATGAGCTTTTGCTTAGGGAATTTTGTGAAGATGAATAAAGTGTGCTTCAAAGGCAGATTTCTCATGGTATGTAATTTTACACCAAATTTTTCAGATTTCACAGCTGGGCACTAAAGGTACATAGGAGGCTTTCAAAATGCAGTAGCTTAATGGCAAGTGGTCAAAATGAACTCAAGTTGTGTGGCTGCTATTTGTGTGATCTCTGGTTAGCTTTTCAGACTGCATGGCTAAACATGTCAAGAAGGCAAGTGTTTTTCCATGTAGTTGCACTCTTTGAAAAACTCCCTTAAAATATTTACTGCCAGGCCCCAAGGATGAAACCACAGATGATTTCTGGAGAATGATCTGGGAACAGAAGGCAACAATTATTGTCATGGTGACTCGCTGTGAGGAAGGAAAGAAGGTGAGAAATATCCATCCATCCATCCATTAGTAGATCTTTCCATCCTTCTTTTATCTGAAATAGAATGGGTTGCTGTGCTTTGGTGAATTACATTTTCTTCTTAGCACTTTTTTCGTTCTTTGTTGTTCTCTTGTTGTGGCAGAACCTGTGCTGGAAAGCATAGCAAAACAGTGTTGCCTTACGGAATTACCGCTCTTATCAGAAAATGTCACTTTAGTCACAGCTGTAAGTAGCAGAGGATGAGCTTCTAAATTACAGCTAACAGACCCAGACTAGGGTTCAAGGTAGAACTCTAGCTCATTACAGACCTGTCATAAAAAGTATGGTTTGTATTTTTCTCCTGTCTATTATTTTCTGATATTCTGGCAATGTCCCCAGTAAGTCCTAGATAGAATATTTTCATTTACCCATTGTCTTTGCCCTTTCTTTTACTGGAGGTTTGGATGCTTCTGGCTTGTTTTTGCTCCTTATTCCAGATACAGCAGGAAGAAGGGGAATTGATGTTTTAACTGCTTTTAGAGATTAAAAGGTTGGCCACATGCAGATTTACAGCATCCCCAAGTAGATGTTATAGGCAGGCAGGAGCAACATCCCTCATGAAGACTAAAAATGAGCTGAAAACTTTTCTGCAGGCTTCAGGCAACAGCAACAGTAGCTGTTTACTTTTTCAACTAGCGTACAGGATTTTTTTGCCACTTTGTGTTTCAAGTTAAATTCAGTGACCATAAACTTCAGGTCAGAGACCTGATTTGTTGGATATTTGGTATTATTTAGCACCAATATCCTAAGCAGTGACAGCCTTTTCAGCAGAGGATAAGACCCATGAGAAGCTAGAAATACTATACTGAGTTGCTGACTGTTTTAAAACAGACCTTCTTATAGCTCTCAGCTCTCTCTTTGTTATCATGCCACTCACCTAACTTTCTGTCTTTGTAGAATAAATGTGCCCAGTACTGGCCATCAATGGAGAATGGCTCTGCAACATATGGGGACATCATTGTGAAGATCAATGAAAGTAAAACGTGTCCAGACTATGTCATTCAGAAACTACACATCACAAATGTAAGTTCATTCAAATATGCACGACTGACTGGAATTGGAGTGCCTGTTTGGAGTCTGTAGGCATCATTGAGAGATCACTGAGCAGCTGAGGGAGCTGGGACTGTTTAGCCTGGAAGAAAAGGGGCTGAAGGGAGACCTTATTGCTCTTTACAACTGCCTGGAAGGATGTTGTAGGGAGATGGGATTTGGTCTCTTCTCTCAAGTTACAGACAGTAGGATAAGAGGAAATGGCCTCAATTTGCACCAGCAGAGTTTGGATATTAGGAATTTTTTTTTTTACACTGAAAGGGTTATTAAGCACTGGAACAGTCTGCCCAGGGAAGTAATTGAGTTTTCCACCCCTGATGGTATTTAAAAGACAAATAGGCACAGTGCTTATGGACATGGTTTAGTGATGTGTTACACTAGTGGTTGGACTAGCTGATCTGAAAGGTCCCTTCCAACCTAGGCAATTCCATGATTCTATCCTTTTAAGTGGAGAAGAGTCAGTTATCAATGGAAAATACTCTACAGCTTTTCCCTAAGCAAGATATAGTTCAAGAGAAAACTTCTTAGATGTAGGTGTCATTCCTTACGAGAAATATGAGTTAGACATATATTTCCCAACTTAAAAATGTATTTTCTTTTAACTGTTAATATGCTGTTAGGTATGGAAAACTGATACACTGTGATTTCCTTAGATATTTAGCTTGTTCTTCCACACAGAAATTTTATGGGTTTTGTGTATCTCAGCATAAACTTCTGCAAGTAAAATCAATGTGCCTCATGGAGCATCATTACCTACCCTCACAATAATTGTACCATGGAACAATTACAAATTCTGGTAATCTCGAGTGCATTTATAAACATAAGTGTTTTAAAATTACATTTTGGCTAAGTGTAGAATCATTAAGGCTGGTTAATTGCTCTCTTTTATACATCTAAAATCACATCAGTTGCTCTGTGCAGTTGAAAACAAGATTTCCTATCTAAGCCTAAATTCTCCTTTCAGGACCCTTCCAAAATTATATCGATGAGGGTAAATGGAACATGAGCCATAGCTAAAACATTAATACAAAGAACAAATCTACTGGCAGACCTTTGGCAAAATAGTAAAGCAACAGACTGCACCCATCTTGATCCATGATTACAGCTGGAATTTTCTGTTCTTCCTCTGTCCTGTTCATCTTCCTATTAATGCATGTTGCATTACAACTACTCCAGAAGCAGTCTGATTGAAAGCAAATTGTAACTTAGTATGAAGACTGAGAATATAAGTGTGTTAAGAATTAGCTGTCAACAGACATTGCTCTGTAACTAGGACAATATGACATTAGAAATAAGAGATTGCAGGTTGAGGACTGATATTTTTAGAGCTGTCTGCTCTCTGTTTGGCTGACATCATATTAACGTAGATAAAACTGTTCTTGGTTGTGGTATTTAAGAGTGGTCCCTGGTGAGAAAGTGGAGGTTTGTGCAGTACTGGTGGGATAGCAATGTATAATTTCTGAAAGAATTATACCTGTATGAATAATTGTGGCACAACTGGATAATTCAACTTCAAGTAAGAGTTTAGGGGTTAATTGCTGGGGAAATGCTGTATAACTATACTAACACTTGGCCAGAAAAAGAATTAAGATGTCTTTCTCACTTTGTTTTTTATAATCTTGGTTATCAAAATGTACATTCTCTCTTTTGGTCTAGCACCAACATTTAAAAGTAGGACACAAGACTTGGCATGCTTCCAGCTTGAATCAACAGAATTAGGAAAATCAGTCTCATTGAGAACCATAAATTTTCTTTGATCTACTTCTAATCTGTAGAAGCCCAAGTTACAGTTTAAATGTCTTTTTCTTTTTTTTCCTTAAAATTTGGTGTACTCTTTCCTAGGAGACATAAGAGAATTGCCAACCTATACTACTTGAAATAAGCAGAACCAAGTTGTTTATGAATAGATTGGGGAGACCTGTTATACTCTGGATCATAGGCTAGCCTGAGAAAAAAGTATTTTTAGCAACACTTTGAACCTCCTGCTCATCTCTGTTAGAGGCATTGTGTATTCCTGATTCATGGACGTTTTTAAATTAAAATTGAATATGGAAAAGGATTTAAACTGAGAAACCATTGGGTTTACAACATTGCAACACCATGTTTGAAATTTCTGTTTCTATATTTGAGAACTGTTGCCCTTATTTTAATTCTGGTTTGTATATCTGCACTTGATTTTGGCTTTGTGTGTACGTGTATATATATATATATATATATATATACAGAAATATATATACATATAGAAAAGACCCAAACAACTTCATTTTGTCTAGGGAAGAGAAAGAACAGCCGGAAGAGATGTCACTCATATTCAGTTCACAAGCTGGCCAGACCATGGAGTCCCTGAGGATCCTCATCTCCTTCTCAAACTGCGACGCAGAGTTAATGCTCTCAGCAACTTTTTTAGTGGCCCAATAGTGGTTCATTGCAGGTAAATATACAGATGCATGTTTATTTAAATTATGTTAATGTTAAATGAACATGAAATGAACCTATTCAGAAAAGGGAGCTGCTAAAGGTATTTGGCTGCTGCCAAATTTTATTACTTGATTACTTGAGAATGAGGCAACAAATATGCATAAAAAGGCTTGTTTCCTGAAGGTTATTCAGGTCGATAAAATTTGAGGACACACAGAACTTTGGACTTTTGGAAAGCAGCCAGATAAATGTCAGGCTACCCTGGCTATAAGCAATACTGGCCTTACTTTCATTAAAAGATACGCAAAATACGAACTCATCATTGTGTTGCCAATTAATTTACAGCAAGAACTGTCTTCAGTTGCTCTATATCCCATTGTTACACTTTTTTGCTTTCGCTCTTTCACTGACTGCTCCACTCTCAGAGTGGGACTGGGAAATGCCGTTCCCTTCAACAACCAAATCCCTTTGTGCTTTGCAGTGCTGGTGTTGGGCGTACTGGGACGTATATAGGAATTGATGCCATGCTGGAGGGGCTGGATGCAGAAGGCAGAGTGGATGTTTATGGCTATGTTGTGAAGCTGCGTCGGCAGCGGTGTCTCATGGTTCAAGTAGAGGTATTTTGCTAAAACTCCTCTCACTTAGGACTCTCCTTTGCAAGGGCTTCATCAGTATTTCTCAGGAGTGCACTCACTGCTCAGTCTTGTGTTACTGCTGCAGTTTAACCAAAGTTCTTCATAGAAAATATAGCTCTGAAAAATATTAAGAAAGAGAAACTTCCAACAGAGTTTTCAGTTTTAGTAACTTCAATTTTTTAAGTTTAGGCTTTAAAGAAAGAAGCCAAGAAGAACATTTTAGATTTGAGAATCCAGCTTTTGGCATACAATTCACAAATGCAAAAGTGAGTTTGCATAGCCAAACTTAATTTTCAAATTCTAAAAACTGTCTGTGTAGGTGGGATTTTCAGTTGAGTTGAGAGTACAGCGAAAGTTGCAGACTACAATGCACATTTTAAACATATTTAAGCATTTTGCAGATCTTTAAAATCAGTTGCGTATTTCTTAAATGACTTTACATTTATTTGCAGAACACCTCATCCAGCACACTAAAGGTGCTCCAAAATGTCTTCTTTGGAAGCCATTTTGATTTCTAATATTTATATTTAATGTCTATTTAATGTTAATGCTTAATATTATTAACACTAGTAACAACATGGGAGCAATAGTTTCTTAAAATGGTTTTAAAAAATATGATTCTTTTTTAAACTCTTTTATAACTCCATTTTCAAACTCTTCAAATGGGAAACACCAGTCACAGTACATCCTTATCCATCAAGCACTAGTGGAATACAATCAGTATGGAGAAACAGAGGTCAGTCTCTCAGAACTGCATTCCTATCTTAATAATCTGAAAAGAAAAGATCCTCCGAGTGATCCTTCGCTGCTGGAGGCAGAGTTTCAGGTAAATAAGCATTCCATTTTAGTGCCCTTACCTCCAACTTGCATTCAAAAGTGCCTTGCACAATAGTCATAAGGAACTGATACCATAAGTAGTAGATTGCTTTTGTGCTATTTTAGTTCTGTGTTACAGAAACCATTTCTTTACCTTCACAAAAAAAGTTGTAAATTAATGAAATTTTATTCCTGCTTTTGATAATAATTTTAGCAAAGATGGAGAGCGCAAAACAATTACTTGTGTCTATCTGCATGATTCCTATGTCATTGTGTACAGTATAGCAGGCATTTTTAAATTATAGCCCAGATGTGACCAAAGTTTAAAGAGTTAAAGAAAGGAGTGAGGCACAGAGAGATGAAGACTGGGTGTGGGTGTCCAGAGGGGACAATGATCCCAGGAAACATTTTAATCAAGCATAATACCAAATGTCCTCTTTCTTTAGAGATTACCTTCCTATAAAGGGTGGCGGACACAAAACACTGGGAATCGCGAGGAAAATAAAAGCAAAAATAGGAATGCCAACGTAATTCCATGTAAGTATTTTCCATGAACCTCGCCTTATTTTATCTGTTTTCTTACAGAAGAAAAACTAGTAAATTTTGAAAAAATGAGGGTGGTAAATAACTTTACTCAGATGTATTTTATTAATTTCCTTGACATTGTAAAATTAGAAACTTCTCATAAAAGAAGTTTAAACAGAAGAGATGAGTTTTTTAAAACATGAATTATTGGGAGTGTTTATTTCAAATAAGGTGGCCTTTATTCTGCGGTTTGTTGTGAAAGGACTGGCCTTTTCCTATCTATTTTCCCTTCTGCACATGCAAGGATGCTATCGCTGAGCAGCAGTGTGGTGTGACAGTGACACTTTATCTCATGCAGATGACTTCAACCGAGTGCCAATCAGGCACGAAGAGGAATATAATAAGGAGGGTGAACATGATTCAGATGATTCCTCAGATGAGGACAGTGATTGTGAAGAATCAAGCAAATACATCAATGCTTCCTTCATAACTGTATGTAATTAGGGGATCCAATATTTCACAAGCTTTCAGCTACACTTATATTCTTGCTTGAGCTCTTATTCTTGTACTTGCTTCACAAATAGAATAGAATTTATATGAATAAGGAAGAAAGATCTGACAGTCATTTGGCCAATCTATTTCTAGTTTGAGTCATCAAAATCGTCTGTCTTCTATGTTTTGCTGCAGTAATAAATCTTTTTCCTTTACTTGGTCTTTGCAGTGCAGTCTCAAACAATGAGAATAAACATAGAACCCCTTTTTTTCCCTTTTTCTCATGTGTCTATGGTATGTTTAAAACCACTAGTTTTCAGACTGGCTTCATGATAACATGTATTTCTATTGGTGAGCATCTGCCTATGTACAAGTTGACACATATTATTATTTTCCCTGTAAGTGAAATGGGGGTAGAGTTGTTCACATATATTAAACCCTACTAGTGAAAGCTGAGGCCATCAGTTTCTTTGGTATAATATATACCTCCAAAAGAAGTATTGGTTACTAATGAAGTAACTTATTTTAATGGAATTAGTAGCTAAATTCAGTTTACCTGAATCCTATAAAGTGCTTCACAGTTAGGATATCTTTTCAGCATAAATATATTTTTCCATTTCAGATAGATTGGTGTGAACTGACTTATTCACACACTAACTTTGTGTGGTATAAACTCAGCTTCTTAGCGGTCAAATTAAACATCTCTATAGAATTAATTTTTGAGTTTAATGTCATTTGGCCCATAGAATTTCTGTGAGACCTTTACCTACTGGAGTAAGCACATTTTCCCCATAAACATAAGGGTTCATTAGTTTATTTCACTGGGTATTCTTTAAATGACAATGATTTCTGTTACTTGAGAATCCCTTCTCAAATGAATTGAAGAAAAAAAACATTAACATTTTCTTTTATAGGGTTACTGGGGTCCAAAAGCCATGATTGCAACACAGGGACCACTGCAGGAAACTATCTCTGACTTCTGGCAAATGGTCTTCCAAAGAAAAGTCAAAGTCATTGTTATGCTGACAGAGCTGAAAGTAGGAGATCAGGTGAGGGCATTGTCTTGACACTGACACGCTTAGGATTCTCTATATGCAAAGAACAGTGCACTGCATGCTCTCATTCCCTTCCTCTATTTAAGCACATTTCATAGGATGAGGGATTTGGATTTGCAACATAATTTGTTCTATTATTTATCTGAATTTACTTTCTAATGAATTTTTGAGGGGAAGAGTATATGATGCTGTATTTTAAAATACAATGATGCTCCTATTACTTTAAAGTCAAGACATTCTGTAGGTGCATGTGGAAGAGATAATAAAAAGAGGTTTGAATGGTAAACACTGATATGTACTTTTATCCATTTTAGGAACTCTGTGCACAGTACTGGGGAGAAGGAAAACAGTTATATGATGGCATAGAAGTTCAAATGACAGATGTCAACTGTTGCCCTAGTTATACCATACGTGCATTTGATGTTACACATCTGAAGGTAAAAGTTTTTTTGCATATTCCAAAAGGAAGTTTTAAATTTGTTTACCTGTTACAAAAACAGGGACAGTTCCTACTGCTCTAAGGAATAGAAATATTTTTATCTTCCAGACCAGCAGCCAATCATGATAAATGCTATAAAGTAGGTCTGATTTCACATTTAGTGAATTGCTGAGATGGTAGTAGTGGAGTCTCAAGAGGCCAGCTGTCTTTCACACTTTCAGCAAAGCTTGGGTATCTACCTACCTCATATTCATGACGTAGAACTCACATGACCATGTGTAGTTCCTCAGGAATAAAATTTTTCATTTGTAAATCAGTTGAAATAGATACACTACATAAATCTTTATTTTAACCTTGACTACATCTCCACTGATGTTTTTCAGACAAAAGAAACACAGAAGGTGTATCAGTATCAGTATCACAAGTGGAGTGGCTTTGATGTTCCAGAAAACCCCAAAGATTTAGTCAGCATGATTATCAACCTTAAACAAAAAATCCCAGTCAGACCAGTCTCTGAAGACAACAGGAGCACCCGCAGTGTCCCGCTTGTTGTCCACTGCCGGTGAGTCTGAATTCAACATATGCCTTAACCTACTTCTAAGGTCTGGATATATGTAGCAACCACAATTTTTGGATGCCTACCCTTTCCCATATGCCTCTCCATGTGTTTGGAGTCTGAACTTCACCTAGAAGATTCCTTGAATTGCTTGAGGATTGACCTTTTTGATTGTGGTGCTGAAAAGTAAGCCCACTTCCCTTCAGCAAGCATGGGGATGGAGTAGGCTGTCAGCACCAGCTGCTCTTGCCTGGTGCATATTTTGAGAAGAAATGCTAGGTCAAACTGCTCTTGTAGCATACTACTAATGAGGATCCAGCAGAGTTTTTAGGTTTATTTCTCCAGTACATAAGCCCACTCTTTCAGGACTGTTTCCCAGAACAGCCTTGCATACCATCTAAACCTGGAGGATAATCCTGCTAACAATTGTTGAGACCATGACTCTGAAGTTTCTAATTTCTCTCATACCTCTTAAGTGGCCATATGAGATCCAGGTAGCCTCTAGATAAACTGTCTTGTGTATGTCCTACAGATATTCTTAATGGTAACAATTTCAGTCCAGTAAAAAATGTTTTGGAGATATAATTCATTATGTAGTCATTGATATAAAGACATTTAGTCAGAAGGCTTGCTGATTTTACATTTTAAATTTACATGTATATTTTGCTAATCTCTAGTGATGGATCACAGCAGACTGGTGTATTTTGTGCTTTAATGACTCTCTTGGAAAGCGCAGAAATTGAAGAAGTAATAGATGTTTTCCAAGTAGTAAAAGCTCTTCGTCGCACCAGGCTGGGAGTGATCTCTACCTTTGTAAGTAAATCTTATGAATTACCAGAAAAAATGGTGAGATTATTTATCATGGTCACTAATACCCTCATAACCTTGCCTATCATTTCTGCATAGGGAACACTAACTCTAATCAGGACATCCAGAGCCACTCAACCACTGCTGTCCTTCTTCAAGAAGGACAGGCAGGACAGGCAGGGAGGGGGTGTTGCCCTCTATGTCAAAGACCAGCTGGAGTGTGTGGAGCTCCACCTGGAAATGGAAGAAGACCTGATGGAGATTTTATGGGTTAGGATTAAAGGGAGCACAACGGCAAGTGATGTCACAGTGGGGGTCTGCTACAGACCACCTGATCAGAGCAACAAGGAAGATGGGACCCTCTATAGACAGATAGGAGCAGCTTTGCGCTCGCACACCCTGGTCCTCATGGGGGACTTCAACCACCCCAATATCTGTTGGAAGGATAACACAGCAGGGCACAATAAATCCAGGAAGTTATTGGAATTTGTTGATGATAATTTCCTTCTTCAAATGCTTGAAGAACCAATGAGGAAAGGAGCCATGCTAGATCTTGTCCTTTCCAAAAAGGAGGGGCTGGTGAGCAATGTCAAGTTAAAGGGTAGCCTTGGTTGTAGTGATCGTGAAATGGTAGAATTCAGTATTCTTAGGGCAGTGAGGAGGGTGGACAGCAAGCTTTGCTACCCTGGACTTCAGGAGAGCAGACTTTGGACTCCTGA
>VZRU01008084.1:185757-218017 GCA_013398155.1 Pedionomus torquatus
TGGCTGGAGAGCAGCCGTGAGGAGAAGTACTTGGGAGTGCTCATGGATGAGAAGCTCAACATGAGCTGGCAGCGTGTGCTGGCAGCCCAGAAAGCCAACCGTATCTTGGGCTGCATCAAAAGAACTGTGACCAGCAGGTCGTGGGAAGTGATTCTGTCCCTCTACTCTGCACTTGTGAGACCTCACCTGGAGTACTGTGTCCTGTTCTGGAGTCTTCAACTTAGAAAGGACGGTTAGGAGGCTAACTCTATTTCACAGGCTAGCAGCCATGAACTTGTTTTGTTTAAATCACTCCATAGGAACTGTGTCTTTATGATATACAAACATTTACTAACAAACTGGACCTAAGTGTCATTGATATGGGGCAGGTTATTAGATGACTTTCCTAGACTCCTTAGAATATGTGTTGTTTACAACTTAGGTACTCTAAAAAATGTATTTTGGGGACTTTGTGGACCAAGAGGGTACTGAATGATAACTTAGAACATCTGACACAGGCATTTACAGAGATTTTACGTATACATAAAATCAAGATAAACCATAAAGGCAACACTGCACAAAAAACTGTGAAAGCTACTTAATATACAGTCTTTTATTCTCAACTCCGTTACATTTTAAAATTTAAGATAAATTTTAAGAGAAAGAATGGGCTTATTCTTGGGCTCTGAGCATTCCATTCATGCTAACCTATTCCCTTTATATTTAAGGAACATTACCAATTCCTGTATGACACCATTGCCAGTACCTACCCTGCACAGAATGGACAAATAAAGAGGAACAACCAGCAGGAAGATAAAGTTGAATTTTGCAGTGAAGCAAAAACAACTAATCCAGAAACTGATTTGATCACTATTGATCTTACACCACCAACGCTGGAGGAAAATGAACCTCCTGGCACATGTGATGATTTTAAGGCTGCAGATAGCACTAAGGGAACAGAAAGCTCTACAAACGGGCCTACAACTCCAGTTCTAACTTAGAGGCTATAGTAAAAAAAAAAGTGCTTTTTCAAGTGCAAAAATTCTAATCAAAATAAGAAGATTTCTTCCTCTTCCCACTATTTTCTTTGAAAGTGTTTACTGTTATATCAGTTCTTCAAAGGTACAAATTGAAAGGAATACTTGAAACTTTTAGAGGGTGACAAAAAACTGTGAATGTTTAATTTTTGAGTAGATTTGCATTTGATGCTTCAGAAACCTTTTCACTATTTTTATATTTTTTCTTTTAAAAATATGTACAGTACAAATCTATGCTGAGCAGTGGGAAGAAAGTTTTTTAACTTCTGTGACAAGGAAAAAAGCAACTCAGAACTATGTTAGGGTGTTGCAAAAACAGGTCTGTCTTCAGAACTATTAGGAAGTAAATGAAGCTAATTGGTAAGCATACATTCTAGTATTTCAGGATTGATGAGCGAGCACTGCTTTAATGGTACTCTGAAATTCGTGAGACTTTGCCAAACAGTTTTAAGAGTGTGTAATTTACATTTACATTGCCACATAATGTGGCATTACCAAGGAATTCAGACTTAAGGAAAATCTGTAAATCCTCCCATATCAATACAGAATAGAAATTTTTGCATTTTTCTAACTTGCCTCAAGGTGTCCTTGTTGCTCCACATACATTAATCTGAGCTTTCAATGTTAGACTCCAAGAAGAGTTTGGCATTTGAACCATTGCAACTATTCTGATGGAAGATACATTCTGTTTACTCTTAGAGATTAAAATACTGCATCCTTGAATATCTATTTCATATGCTTACTGTTATTTAAAGGGACTGCTTCCATGAATGCATCTGACCTGTTGTCTTAATTGGAAATTACTTAGATGTTTTTCCTCCAAAACCTGTAGATTGTGATTGGTACAGGATTTTATTTGATTTTTTCACTGTGAGGTGTTGTATGTTACAGTGGTGGTATTTTTACTATGTCTTGCTGGAGTTTAGTCTGCTGTTTTCTAGAATAAATAAAAAGTATAATTAATAGTTGACAAGGTGAAAATTATTCTTTTCTATTTGACTCTGCAAGCGGATAATTTTCTTCTAAATGCACAGAATATTGTGCTACCCCCCACATCAATAAAATTTACAAAATTCAGTAGGAAAACACACCATTTAATTCTTAGGGAACTGTGTGTGAACCCAGGTAAGTGTCATGATTCTCTCGTTATAGAGAAAAGAAATTTCATTTTTCTTTTTCTTGAAGTCATGAAAGGAACAGAAACTCAGCAGATTCAGTCCTCCTAGTTTATCTCTGCATACTCCTAATCTCACTTTACAAAGTGTAATTGAAAATACTTAGAACCATGTAACAACACATACAGTCAGACTTGGTTAAAATATTAATTTAATTTTACTTTAAATCAATATTTTGTTTACAATTACCAGCTCAGACAAGCTCTCTTCCTGTCAGTATTGCTTCAATAAATAGCAGCAAACAGTGACAGAGACTGTGGATTCCCCTTGACTGCCAGCTGAACTGCCTTTTCAGATGAAGTTGTGCTGGGTGATAAACTAACAAACCCGAGGGAGTGTCACCTGTGGAGAAAAAGCTCTTGAGGCTAAATGTAAAGATAACCTAAAAAAATTGTGGGCCTAAAGCCTGTTGGGAACTTTTAGAGGGACATGTCAAAATTATAAATTTAGTATACCTTTGAAGATGAAAAGGATAAAGATCCTTGGATGCTGATCCACTCACTGATGGTCACTGGACAACAAAAAACAAATTCACTTATTTTTATTCTTCTAAGACTTGGCTGCTGTAAAGCCTCTCTAGCTAGTTTAGGTAAGACAGTAAAGCAGTCAACAAAGCTACCTATTTTAAGAGTATTTTAAGTATTTAAGTATTTTAAGTATTTTAAGACGGAGAATAGTCACGCTATTAATAACTGAAAATTTTTCCTGAACCAGAAATTAGGGACAAGTTTTCATTTGTGTAGATCTGAGGGTATTCATACTCTTTGGTTCCTTGAAAAATAGTTCTGCAGCTTTTTAAGCTCCTGCAGCACCTGGGCTGTTGAAATTTGGGAGGATTTTGTTTTGCTTAAATTGTTTTCTGGAAAGATTTCAATGTTCTTCTGACTGCATATTTTGTAAAAAAAAAAAAAAAATGCCTGAGAGGTTAACACTTGATTTGTGCATGTATTTTGAAAGAAAAGCCCTGAACTATGGTAAATTTTGCCTTGTGCATGTCTTAATAATTAACATAATCAGAGAAACTGAGCCTTATGTTAAAACTGCCCTTATCATTTGCCTAGTGTAAATCACTTTTGGAATAAATTTCCATATAATCACAAAGGGATAAACTGAGCTCTTGGCTTTTAATTATTTTCAAATTAAATAACACTTCATACAATTAAATCTCATTAAATCCCAGTGTGACAATTGAGGTAACCTGTCTTAAAATAGATTGTAAGTTCTGATTGCTTCTAGGAACTGTCTGTGTATGTACCAGGGATGGCTTTTTGTCCTCTCTACTGTCATTTGAATTTCAAAAATCCACAAGGTGGTGATACAGAGCTTGTAGAAGAAGGTTATTATGCTGGATGCTCCATAGTCACTTGGCTTATCCCTTGTAGGCTTAATTTTATGTTTCCCAGGAATGCAGTGAAGCATACTACAGGTGAGGTATGAAGTCCAAGCTAATAAGCTCTGCTAGGAAAATGTCCTGGCTTTGTTAGGGCAAGGGCATCATTGTAGCAGGCTGGAGACACTATAGCCTAAGAGCTGAGAAACAAACATGCAAAGTAAGATGCAAAACTTTTATCAAGTAGGGCTAAGCTGAACAAAGGTTGCTAAGCACTGCCTCCAGCTAAGACTTAGCTGTTGTTTGAAAGTGTTTTATATTCTGAAGTCCAGGATAAAAGTAACTAAGCAAGAAGCCAGCTGGAAGAGGACTTTGAGCAACAAACAAGGGTAATCAAGGGCTTATGTGACCAAAGGGACTGGATTGCCCCCACAATTTGCTGGGTAGAAGCTGATAGAAGATGGAAAAGTGATGGTGCTGTGTTAGCAGAGTCCACTGTGGGAAGACAGGCAGAGGAAGGATCACAGAGTCTCCTCAAGATTCTGCTTGCTCAGGTAACTGCAGTGGGTAACAAATGGTGTGTTTTGTTTTGTTTAGATTTTTATCTTTCTTGTGTTCTGTAATCAAAAAAAGCTAGTTATGTTAAAATCTTTTCAGTGACTGTACATTATGAAAATCAGCCATGTCATGATTCTTGATATAAATGTTATAAACACAAAAAATGGCCAGTGCATTAAGGCTGTTAGGGATGTTGTTCATGAAAATGACAAAAAAACTGTCCCTTTTCTGCAGCCCAGCTTTCTCTGCCATGTTTGGGCTCTTACGGGGCACATTTCTGCCTGCTCCTTTTTCTACCCATACCTGCAGCTGGTGTCCACGAACCCACCCCATCCATATCGACTGAGGTGATATGCAGCAGGGAGCTCAGTCCTTCCTGGAGAAGGGAATATTTCCTTCTCACCCTAAACTGATGTGCTGGGAAGGAGCTGGTAGCCACATGCTGGAGACCGAGAGGCTGGACCAGATCCAGAGGGTCTGCACCTACCTGACCTCTCACTGCCACCGTTAAGACATCACCTGGTGGGGAGAGGAAGTTTGCCAGAGGAGTGAAGAAAAGCAGTGGGTTTCGAGCTTTGCTGCAAAGTGGGAAAGCTGAGTTATATCATGTACGAGAGGCCCAGGCAGACCCGGCTAGTGAGTCTGTGACAGAGCAGTATTGAAGCTAGGAGCTACAAAGGGAAGTGAAATATTAACATTGTGAGATGGCAAAGAAAGTAAGAAAGAATAGTGGCTCAGGATGGGTGTCTCATTAAGCTAGAAATTATCTGACATTGATGAAAAAAAAAACTGCAGTAGCAATGCTTATCTCTTTGACAAGGCGTCTTGCTTTTGTAAAGGTCCAGGTTTTTCGACATTGTACGTTCTCCAGATTGTCTCTAAAAGAACATCAGGAAGTCCCTGAGGGCTCTGCACAGCTGTACCCCAGCTATTTTTCCATACATAGAGCAACTGTTTGCCACAGTGTGGTGTGGTTTGGAGTAGGGAAAACCAAAATAGAAGCAAAGGAAAGTTTCAATTACAGAGTACAGCTCATATCTATTTGCATCATTTCTACTTCAGAAAAAACATAAGTTTTCTGAAGAAGAACAGAATTCAATCATTTTAAAGGTACAGCAAGGTAGAAATAAATTTTTATACAAAAGCTTTATAAGTCTACCTTCCTATTTAAAGTAAATAAAAGGACGATGATGACTACAAAAGTACCAAGGAAATTTGTACTGGAAGATATCCTTCCTAGGAAAAAAACCACTATTATTTAGTAAAGATACTTAGTACAAATTATTGTTAAATAGTAGTCTCATCCTTTTAACCTTGGAGAAAAATTGGATTTTATTAAATAGTTATGTCCTCAGACTCAAGAATGTCAGCATCAGCAATGCATAATATTACTGATTTTATGGGAATTTTTGAAATTCACATAATGAAACTTCTTCAGAGAAACAGTCATATAACTACAGCTGGGCTGTCTCTTGAATCCCACAGCTACATGCCACTGCAGCTGGCAGTACTAGTGTAGTCATAAGCGTGACTGTCTAACATCCAGAGGAAAAAACTGAAAGGAAGTTTACTTTGGACAGATTATAGCACTCAGTGTCAAATTTCTGGTTTTGCAGATGAAACCTCATGACAGCCTGAGCTTTCTTGGCAGTAGCAAAGACCCAGAACTCACACACAATACTCCACAGAGTCCTAGGGGTGGACCTGGTGCATTTTCAGAGTTTACCCACCAGGCTGTGCTGAAACTCTTCAAATGCTCCGTTTTCTCCGTTTCCGTTTTCTCCGTTCAGAGCACCACTGCAGTGCATTCAGTTTGCTCCATTTCAGTAATGCGGAGCCATTTGAGGTAACAAAGATGACATTTGTTTATACAGAACTGCAGAGATTGTGTCTATCCAAGACCAAACACTAGTTCACAGCGTGTATATGCTTTAGCCAAATTCTACATACTTAACATCCATAGTTTGGGTGTCTGCATCATTCATAACCTTAAAGGTGAGGGGTGAGATCACGTTCCCAACCAGAAATCAGTGAGTTGTTGACTTGCCAGCTGCTCTGCATAAAAACAAAACCAACCAAACAAACAAAAAATAAATAGGAGAAACAGGGTTGATGTTGTGGGCCTGTGCTAACTTGCTAACTTTTTATGGGGCAATACAGCACTGAAACAATATCAGATTGTGTACCCGATAAGGGTGGTTTTCAAAAATGAATTTGTGAAAACCAAACCACCGATGAAGTGCAGGAGACTGCATGCATGCATAAAGAATGTTCATGTTGTCACAGACTAAATCAGTACTGGCATCTGTGGCTACTAAAAAAATTATTTGTCAGCTTTCTTGGTGTTGCCATAGATGTCAATGTGCATGTTCTTCAGCTGCAGAGGAAAATAGTAAAAAAAATGAAAATAGCAAGTTATCAATGGAAGATGAAGACATTTGGCAAGAAGTGTTACTTTTGATTTTATTGGGGGGGGGGAAATGAAGAAATGGGTCATTTTCATTCAGTCTTACTAATGTTAATATGTCATTTGACAATAACAATATCTTGTTCTAAGTTTAGCACTGTATTCCTTTTACTCCTGAACTCCTCTGAAATAATTAAATATATTATTTTTAATATATCATTATATATCATTATGTCACTGAAACCACTTCAAGACTAAAACAGTTCAGTATCACTGTTTCCTTTTTCTATGCTGCTTTCTTAATATAATTTCTATTCAGCAATAAGATGAAATTCTGACTTCATGTATTGATTTAACATAAATAAAACTGTCATGGAACAGGAATTCAATTTCTTAAATGGCACTAATAAATTATTCCATAAAGAATTATGCCTCCTTCCAAGTAGGGTGAGGCATTTCCACTGCCAAATAGCACCTTGTCCTGCTCCAGTCACAGTGGGAAGACTCTTTCTGTGGCCAGGTGGAGCTCACAGCTCTGCCCCCATCAGTGGATAGCCCTATTCTTGTCTCCACAGTCAAATCAGTCAAAGTCCCTGCTTTTTTCTGTTGCAGCTCTTGCTTCAGTTACTTAATAGTGGCCTCTTGTTTAAATATTTATATCAACTTTTTAGGTTTTCTCATTATTTGGGATATTCAGTATCTCATTGACTTGAAGAGTTGTTTTCTGCAACAGCCTTACTCTCCCATCCCAGTCTCTATCTACGTCCTCCCTGCCTGGGTTCCAGGAAGAAACAAGAACCAGCTGCCCTGGCAGAGAAGTAGAGCCCAGTTTAAGAGTGAAGCAAGGCAGGCAGGGGAGGGATGTCAACTGCATGGGCACAGTCCCCAAATAAGGTGAGCAGAGCAGGTCTGGTGACAGTAACCAGCGACAGACAGCAGTTGGCTGCTCACCAGCCAGGTATGAAGAGATGAAGCAGCTCTGTGGCCAAGGAGTCATGGTGGTGAGTCAGACTCAGCCCTGAGCATGGCCAGGTACAGGTAGACCTGCACAACAAGTCTACACAGAGCTCCTCCTTACCTAAATGTCTCCCATTTCCTAGCCCGTGGCACAATACAAGTTTCTGTTACGTCTTAGACACCACTTTAGAGCTGCTGGCTGTATAAAACTCTCATGCCACCTGGCTAGACATTACAGAGGTTGATTTCTTGTCATAGTGTGGCATTTGTTGGAGACTGTGACACACTGACTCATGAAGACCTCATATCCAGTTGGTAAGGTAGCAGATGAGACGGCATCTCAGCAGATGAGCTGTTGTATCACAGGTTATTATTCTATGGGTTCTGCTTTATCATTTATGAGGATTGTTGATATTTTAGGTCTTATATGTTTAGATGGTAGGAAACCCACTGACCCTTGTAAAATCAATGCCACAGGCTGAGTGCTAACTGAATATTTGGACTAAAACTTGAAACTTTATTGATAAAAAATATTAGTTTATGATGATCTGAGCAAAATTTAAAGTTAAACATTAAGTATATAGGGGTGAGAGACAAGCAAGTCGGCTGACTTCACTGACTTACAGATGGGATGTTCATGTATATTCTCATTCAAGGCCCATTTCTACTGTATGAGCTACATCTGCATCTCCTGCATCTTAAGTGAGTCCTCCAGTCATTTGATCAGCTGAGGTTTTATTTTGAAAGTTATTCTTAGGTAAGATAGGAAAGAAATAGCCACAAATCAGATATCTTGTTCTCAACATTTCCATCTTGCAGGAACAGTTTTCTGACTGTTTTGTTAGAGTCGCAGTTTCAAGCTTGCTAGTTTCGAATTCCTAATTCAGTACCCCTTGAAGTCACAAACTGCACACTACTGCACAGAAATGCATTAACAAGCACCACATCTCATTTTCTGATCTCTTGTTGAAGGACAAAGCTATATAATGTGCTGTATAATTGTTGTTTCCTGAGATATCTGTCTCTCTTTTGTTTTTAACAAATGGGAAAGTTCAGCTACAAGTTACTCCTCTTTTTTTCTCACCTCTGCCCAAACGAGGAGTGAAAGGTTCCTTGTCCCAACAGATACATGTATCTAGACAACATCACAACTCCTGACAAACTACAGTACAAACAGGTGGTTAAGTTTCAACTACAGTAACTTTTTGGTCTTGGCTGCTTTGAATTTTAAAGACTTTGATGCTTAGGCCACTGTTCTAGTCTAAACCTGGGTGACAGGCATGATTACGATATGGCATGTGTGAAAGGGTCATCTTGGTCCTATTCATATAGACAAGTCTGTTCCTCTGTTAGGGTAGTAGCAGTGCTCTGGAAATTGAACAGTTTACCATACATACAAAAGGATGAAATGAATGCAGATTGGTTTCAAGAATATTGGGGCCCGTTGACTGGGTTTTGTGTACTTGTAAATCTCTTCTTTGTTGCACACACTCCATAGCCTTCCTGTAGGCTTCTCTTCATAGTGAGGAGCTTCATTAAGCCAAAACAGAGCAGGCATGAAGCCAGCAGTGGTGCTAGCTGCACGACAGGATGTTTCTAGGAGGAGGCAATGTCAGAGGAGTAAGACAGCTTGAACTGAGATGGCCCTCAGATGCTCTTTTTATAAATAAATGCTTAGGAGTCATCAAGTGAACACCATTCAGCTGCTATTTCAATCTCTTCTTCCTTTCTCCTCCAAAGTGTTTGGGCAGAGCAGGTGGGCATGTTTTTTCTTATATTTATGGAATTTTCTTTTGCTTTGGTCCCTTTCTACTTTGCATTTTTTTTTTTTAATTGCATCTAGCACTCTATTACTTAACTCGAAGCTATTGCCTGTAACTAAAAATATAAATAAATCAAGAGTTTGTTTAGTTTAATTGCTGGTGCTGCAATTTTTTTTTCGTCCAACTGTCATTATGAATTCGTCAATTCTTTGCTCAAAAACCATCCAGTACGATAGCATCCAAGGTAAACACTTCAATAGATCAAGTTTGATAAATTAAATAGTTATAACTTCAAAAATCTAAGATAAATAGGAAGGAAAGAATGTTTTTATAAGGTTTATTCAGGTTTCCTTGGCAAGAGCTTGATCTACAGTAGACATCCCAGCCAGTACTTTCCCTTGCAACCTGACACTCTTGGCTGAGAGACATCACAAACACAAGTGAGTGACCATGTGATGGTAACTGCTCTGAACAGCTACATCTGTGTGCCGGTGGCTCCTCTGAAGTGGTTCACAGGCAGAGATCACATACAAAGGGCTGTTAGAAGGTAGCATGAGTAACCCAGCCCAGAAGCTAGAGTGGGTTATGCCTCCATGTTAAGGAAACGGGCTGTTTGCAAGAAATAAACGCAGGTGTCAGGCTGTTCTGCCAGACTTCTGAATGGGAAAAGGATACACTGGATTTAACAATGAAGATTATTTTTTTTTCCCAATTATATAATTTTATAGCAGCATTTAAGGGAAAACTTGCAGCATGCACTAGTCATTTATATGAAAAATTAACAAAATCATGTAATAGGATGGAACATACTTAGCTCCTTTGCTCCCTCATACTGGTTCCCTACTTATCCTCTGCAACTGAAGCATACACATTCTGTAAGGCTGCCCCCTGGTCCACAAAGGATCAAGGTAGCTTTCTCATAGGGGATTGGCCTGTACAGGGCCAACAGGACTTGTTATAACAAATAGCTGAGCATCCATTGTTTATCAAGGACTACAGAGAGCAGAAGGTTATATTAAAGGAAAAAGAGCACATTTTCCTGCTGTGATTACTTTGAGGTAAAGGACAAGCCCCGTGTGTCAGAGTTCAGCACTTAGAAGGAGAGTTCTGAAAACTGAGGATGTCTTTTTCTGTCCAAAGTAGGGAAGCTGTGACAGTAAGTGTGTCATCTTAGTCTTCTGTTAAAGAGCATTTTTGATGACGTTAACCAGACTTTGGAGGGCAGCTGCGACAAAGTTCAGCCCAAGAAACTCTGCTGCCTCAAGGCCTTGGAGCTGCCTTTTAACTTTTATGTCTTGGCTAACAAATAGACTGCCCTTTGGCATCTCTGTTATATAAGCCAAGAGTTTTTTTAAGCCCAATGCATTGCACATTCTCTTGAAAATAAAATTTTGACCCAACAGGATAAGCATAAGCAATTCCCCGAGTTCCCAGAGTTTTCCCAAAATGGGTTTTGTTCCACAAAGAATGTTATGAGCACAGGGAAAGCACTGCCATGGACAAATGGCTTTTACAAAGTTGTTTAAGAGTCCAGTGATGTCAATACGATCACAGAGTTCTTCTGAGCCAGTACTCTGCCCTACATCAACTGAAATTAGTGGGATTTTTCCTAATGATTTTGCTGTGCAGTAGTTAGGGTTTAAATAAGAGAAACAAGTATGAATAGATTACATTCAATATACATAATTTTTCCCTTTAGTACCAGAGATAATGACGCTCACAAATACTGTCTCTACGCAGAAAGTTTCCCTCCTGTAATAAGCCCTTTCTTCTTTCCCCAAACAAGGGGAAAACAGAGGTCAGCTACATAAAAATGTGCATTTGGCACACTACTGTGCCTTGGAACAGCTCAGTTCTTGGATTCTGCTACCCTGTAAGTGGAGAACAGTACAGGGGATGTTTGTGGTGGACTCAGTATTAACTTTCACATTCTGCTTCTTCAAGGAAAAAAAAAGGTACAAATAGTAATCTGCTTTAAGTTTTACCTGAAGCCTACTGTTAGATTAGTCCTCAGCCAATGGCAGCCTCAGAATATGCTTTCCTGCTAATTTGGTTCATTGATAAGATCCCTGTCAGTACTATATAGTGGGGAAATTGTAGGTTCCCTGGCAAACAGACACACAATTTGAACAGCAAGTGGGAAATTCCTATTGACCTGGTTATACTGTTTTTCAGTATTACACCTGTTTCTTTTTCAATGCTCTCTTCTTCTGTATCAGTTGTTTCTTGGGATTTTGTTGTATGTGTAAAGATGAAAGCAAGAGGCAACATGAAATTGCTTTTCAAAGTGGCTCCTGTTACATCAAAATTCAGCCCAGTAGATTAAAAAATGGCATATATTCAAAAAAATTCCCAAACCATAGTCACAGATACAGCTTCTGCTACCTCATGATTTATTTTTAGATAGAGCCAATTACATGAACATGGTTGGAGGATATGCAAGTACCTGTTACACTGTCGGAGTTAAGCAACAGGGAAGTGTAATTAAATGTGTTGTTCCGGTGGAGCTGAAATCTATTTTGGAAACCACTGAGCTTTTCAGAAGATTTGGCACTGCCCTCTCAGAAGAGGTCCAGTACTGGGACAGCAGCCACGTTTCACTGCCACTCGTGACTAAGGTACAGTGACAGAGACGTGTGGGAGTTTACACAGGGCCCACTTGTACGAGTCCTTTCTGTGGACATGATTAATCTCTCATTTTTATGAGTATTACATTTCCCCAACTTTTACCCCCAATTAAAAGACTAACAAGAATGTACTACTAAAGAAAACAGACTTTGCTTTTTCTGCATAAATAAAGCAGAGTCTTATTTAATCTTTGTTGCCTTCTATATGGAGAACATGACATTTAGTGCCAAACTTTTCATGGCCTCCTGGATGTACGTGAAATTGACTCCCTGGGAGGAAAACTGAAGTGACAAGTCGCACATTGGTTTTCGGTTTCTTTTTATCTCCCATATAACTAGGGCAAAATTGCCAAAAGCTGGAATGTTATTAAGAGTCTATGAACAACTTATGTCCACTGAATGAGAGTATCTGAAGGCATCATACAGGTGGAGCGCAGCATAAGATCTCCTCAGCTAGTGCTGATCCATTGAACTTGGAGCCGTGACTCAGATGCAATGTAGCAATGTTATTCCAGCAGTCTCATCAGTATAAATTAGCCTGCTAAGAGGCAGGACAGATTTGCCTGGGCAGACTGCAAAGACAGAGCACCTACAGCACCTGGTACCTGAGTGAATTTATCTGGAGCAATACGGAAGCGCTCATATGGTGTTGAACCTGATCTTCACCTACAGTGGGAGGTCCCTCATCCTCTCAGTTCCTGGCTTAGCCTTCTGTGACTTGGGCAGTGTGGCTAGTCTTCACTTGCCAGTGGAGACTGAGGCAAAAAAGGTCCACATTTTCCCCAGTCTTCCTTTTTTCACCTATAGAAGCTTTCTTGTTGCCCTTGACTTCCCTTTCTCATTTCACACATACAAATATTAAGACTGGAAACAGAAGTAGGACCACGTAGATATGCATCAAAGTAGAGATCTACTCTAAGATTGATCTGTACACTCACTAATCTATAAAAATTAGATCTTACTTTAGCAGAATCCTTTAAATGAATGTTTAGTAAACAGTATGGCTGTATTTTATTTCTGAAGTCTAAATAGCTAAGTGCTAGTTAAGCACATAAACTCACATGCATTAGCTTCCAAGGGAAAGGAATTTAGGAACATAATCTTTCCAGGTAAAGTGAGCCTTTCATCTAATGGGGTTCTTTTGGATCAGACCTGTTATTGCCAGGCACTGTAACTCCAGCTTTGAGGAAATGAGTGACCTGGAAAGGTGTATAGTCACCAGGGAATGCTGATGGAGGCTTAACTCTTTCCTCTGCTGTAGCCTTCCTGTGTGATTCTGGGCAAATCTCTCTGGGAAATAAGACATAAAGGCTATTTGGAAAGTTAGGAATACTTTGAATAGTGTTAAGTTATTGTGGAATAAAAAAACATTGAAAGACTGTAACATTATTTTCAGTAATGGGGACCAAACAAAAAAAAACCTATTGTTATGTGGCTTGTTTTTATGGGAACTAAAGAGGAAGTAGGATGTGCATATGAGAGAGTGCTTTATATACATACCTAGAACTGATGGGATAAGTAAAGAGGATTTGCTCTGGCAGGCTAATCCCCGCCCATATCTTTCACATTGTACAGTTATATCTAGATCCTACAACAAAGTCTGTGTTTTGTAGGTGAGACTTCTGTATAGTTATATATGCCATGCAGCTGCTGCTGTATTATAAAGTACTTGGGAATAGATGCTGCAGTATTTTGGCAGAGTGAGTACAGAATAGGAATTAGGACTTGCAGAGCTAAATTTACATGTCTATTTCCATTCAGTTAGTAGAATAGAAATGCAAGGCTGAAGATCTCAACCAGGAATCTCTGGAGAAATACATGGTAAGATTTAGGTAGCTCAGAAAGTAGCAGATAGCGTCCACACTTTTCTGAGCAAAAAAAAGTGTTGTACATATTCTGTGTTAAAAAAAAACCCAACAAACCCAAACATTTTTTATGAGAAGCAGCACTAATGGGGAGATGCGTTAACAGGAGTGCTGATTCATATCATTAATGTGGGCAGGCAGGAACCGTGGAGAGTGAAAGAGCTGTTGGAACATGCTTTTCCTGAGAACACACCTAAATTAAGAGACTATCAGATACATGTGTTTCACAGCGTTGGCAACCCAGGTGTAACAAATTTCCAAAATTACTATTAGTGAGTACTTACAGTTGAAAAAGCATTTCTAATTTCTTAGTGAAAATGGAGTCTTAAGCATCAAGAGGAACAGGGGATAGTAAGCAGAAGTCAGTTGGGATACACATGCAAAGTAATGTTTATTAGCAGGGAAAACATAAATAACTTTCAGATATGATGGGATTCAAATCAAGTGATTTGGTTTAGGAAAAAAAAACAGTAATGGGGAGAGTAGAAAGATCATCTTAAACTTTCTTAATGCAGAACATTTTTTTTTCCATTTGAAACTTTTTGTCTTGGACAGTGGATCTTAGATCTGGTCTGGCATTGCAATTCCTATCTTCCTGTATTTGCTTTTTTTTTTTGTATATTTTAGAGTAACAAAAATTTCACTAGGAAAAAAAAAACAACCCATACATTCTCCTATTATTTTTATTTTCTGGTTGCCACGTTGTTTTTCATTTATGGATTAGTTTCTTACTGTAATAGAATCAAAAAGATTATAGGATTTTATTTACTGAATGTAATGACTGTGAAAATTACTTTTTCTTGTCAACGTAATGTACGATAAGTTTCAGTAGATATTTGGGCAATGTTTGGACTCTATATCTGTGGTGTTTTCCAGGGAAGACGTGGCATCCAAAATGAAATTACAGTCTACTCTGCTGCATTGGGTTTGTGCGGTAAGGTTTTTGTAGCAGAGCAGCTACAAGGGTGGCTTCTGTGTGAAGCTGAAAAACAGCTCTGCCGACGCCAAGGTCAGTGAAGAAAGAGGGGGAGGGGGTACTCCAAGTGTCAGAGCAGACATTCCCTTGCAGTCCATGGTGGTGAGGTAGGCTGACCCCTACAGCCCATGGAGGTCCATAGTGGAGCAGATATCCATCTACCTGCAGCACTTGGAGGAACCCATGCCAGAGAAAGTGGATACCTGAAGGAGGCTCTGAACTCTTGGGAAGTTTGTGCCAGAACAGGCTCATGGCAGGAGAGAAGCCCAAGCTGGAGCAGGTTTGCTGGCTCACACTGGATCAGTTCATAAACAATTGCAGACCATGGAAAGGACTCACACTGGAGAAGTTCATGAAGGACTGTCTCCTGTGGGATGTAACCCACACTGGAGAAGGGGAGAGTGTGAGGAGTCCTTCCTCTGAGGAAGAAGGAGCAGTAGAAATAACATGTGATGAACTGACCCAAGTCCCAGTCCTCATCCCCCTGTACCACTCGAGGGAAGATGTAGAAAGATCGTAAGTACAGTTAAACGCAGAAAGAAGGAGAGGTGGTGGAAAGATGTTTCAAGTTTTGGTTTTATTTCTCATTATGCTACACTGATTTGATTGGGAAAACATTACTTAATTTCTCCAAGTTGAATCTATTTTGCCCGTGATGATAATGGTTCAGTGATCTTCCCGTCTCTATCTCAACCCATGGGTCTTATGTTACATTTTCTTTCCCCTGTCCAGCTGAGGAGGAAAGTGCTGGAGTGGCTTTGGTGGGCATTTGGCATCCAGCCAGGGTCAACTCACCACATATGTGTATCTGAGCCCTTAAATAAAAAGGATTTGCTAACCTTGTCTCAGCTAGACAGACAGTAGAGGACTTCTAGGTTCTAATCTTTCCCCTAATATGCTTTCTAACACTAGTCATAAGTGACTCTTCCTGATGTCTGCCAGGCTCACAAGAATTTTCTGATCCTATGGCTATTCTTTTAGATGCACGCACAAATCATGATGTAACAGAATAACCTTATTTTCTGCCCTAGGGTAGAGTTTTATGCTGTGTCTGTCCTGCCCATCTCACAGGAGCTTTCTTCAAACCTTTTCTGTTTGTGGTGTTTTGAGCTTGAACTGCTATTGACCACAGCAAGGATAAGTATCTGGAAAAGGAAGTAGAAGGTAGGCAGAGTTTGTAACGGCTGCAGTATGTCCTCTCAAGCTTTCTGGGCAGCCCAAAACAAAGGAGAGTCCTCGACAGCCTGTGAGTAAGAAAGCAAACTACATGCTCCTAGACAAAAGTAAAAGTCAGGCTATTGCCAGGAAGACTATATTGCTGATTGGTGTTACATCTGTTCTCTGTTTGCCCTGAGATCTTAGCTGCAGGATTTATTCCTCACAAAGAGACGACAGATCCCAAGTAGATACACCAGCATTTACAACATTCACCTCTGCTGCAGGCATGGGTAGACTGAGAGAGTGCTGGAAGGACACCCAGATCCTTTTCCTGGGCAAAAAGGGTTCAGCAGGCAACATTTAAATCACAGAGGGTCAGGAAATGAGTCAGGATCAAGTAAAAGACTAGAAATTATGCAGGCTGACCATGGAGCAAACACTGTGCCTGATGTTCTCAGTGTAGATGTGTTTAGGATGCCCTAAGGCTCCAGGCTTGAAAGTATTTTAAAGGGATTGTATGATAGATCCCTTCTAGCACTTTATGATGCTATTTATAATAGTTGAATGTCAGGGGGTTGGAATTTTCTTAAAAACAAAGCAATTATAGAAGTAGCCTTTCTTTTCTTGAGTCTTGTGGTTTTATGGCAAACGCATAGCATTGGAGTAGTCGCATTACTGTTTCAAATTGGCATGTTCTATTAAAAATAAGTCAGGAGCTATCCTGTAATGTCCCCTGAATCCTACACATCTAATACAGGTTTACATTAACATTATTAAAAAGAAAAACTGGCCATTTTTGGACATCAATGTTTTCTAAGTAAAGGGATATGTTATATCTCCAATAAGGCTTCATAACCCCTTATTAATTGGATTTATGGAACTTGAAGAGAAAACAAACTGCTGGGCAACAAGTTTATTCTTTGCAATCTGTGCAAGTTAGTGACACATATCTTTTATATTTAATAACAAAATACTTGCCTAGGGCACTTCTTACACTTGGTTGTATGTGTGTTGTCCAAGTATTTTATTTTGACCAGATAGCTATATTATTTGTAATATATGTTATACATCAGGAGTTTTTATGGTGCTTAGTAGAGTTCTGTCTCCCTAAAATCAGATTTTGGAATTCTCCACTAGGGCATTTTCTGCAACTTTCCATTATCCCTTCCAACATTCTTTGTCTCTTTTGAAAATCGTGGCTGATTAAAAGTCTAATGCAACAGCTGTTTGTGATCATATGATTGATATATTTTCTAGAGAGATGTTGAGTATTAGAAGCAGAAACATTGTATCCTTTGCAGTGCTCAAAAATTTTTGAATAGATACTTTTCAAAGTCAAAGTAGGATAGAGCTGCCAGACAAAACAGATTCTTTACGTACTTAGTTACAAATTGGTGCAACGTAAAAGATGGATCTCACCATACATAAAAAACCATCAAAAACACAAACAAACAAACAAAAAACCAAACAATCCATAAGCATATCTTTAGGAGATAAAATTCTTTGTCTGCATGAATCAAAAAGTGCTTTGAAAACTTGTAACAGCTCACTATACCCATAGACTACTGTGAACTTTAATTTTTTGCTGTTTAGTATCAGAAGTGAAGTTCCCTTGTGAAAAAGCATACTCAATAGCTAGCATTAGCTGACCACCACGTAACAGCTGGCTGAAGGGGGTGGAACTGGTAGAAGTTGCAGACAGGGTGTAGGTAGTAATATGGCGTTTAATTTGCAGTATGGAAGACATTGGGCTTTGTAACTGCCTTTAAAATAATCAAAGCCCTTGTGGTCGATCAAAGGCAGGAACACCCCTGATGCCTGTTGCACTTAGTCTCTGAAGAGTAAGCAAGTGGGAAGAGGCAGAGACCTGCTCCCACCCCTCTGGTGACCTGTCTCCAGTTAGTTAACGTGCACAGATCCATCCCTAAGGCTGGCAGAGCAAGCAGCTTCTTCCAAGGCCTGTTCCAGGCATTTTTCCCTCCCAGCTGGCTGTACATTTAGGAGTCTGCTGGCTCATCTGATCCCTGCAGGCAGTTCATTTTTAGACACTTCAAGCAAATGGCCTAATTCCACTCTCTGTATTTACCCTTCATAACTACCCTCTGCCCACGTACTGACAAGAGCCATCTCCTGGCAACTGCTGTGGGGAGGGAAGGCCTCATTGCTTGCTGCCCTGATCACTCCAGGCTGGACGGGTACGTCAGAGCACTGATGTGTTCTTTTGGCCAAGAAGGCCAATGGTCTCCTGACATGTATTAGAAAGAGTGTGGCCAGCAGGTCAAGGAAGGTTGTCCTTGCTCTCTGCTCTGTCCTGGTGAGGCCATGTCTGGAATACTATGTCCAGTTCTGGGCTTCCCAGTTCAAGAAAGACAAGGAACTACTGGAGAAGGTGCAGAGGACGGCTATGAAGATGACCGGGGGACTAGAGCAAGTCTTCTGTGAGGAACGGCAGAGAAACCTGGGTCTGTTTAGCCTGGAGAGAGAATAAGTAGAAATATCTAAAGGGCAGGTGTCAAAGCGGATGAGGCCAGGCTCACCACCTCTTTGGTGGCGTGTCCAGCAAAAGGACAAGGAGCAATGGGCACAAGGTGGAAAACAGGAAATTCCATCTCATTATGAGGAAAAACTTCTTTACTTTAATGTTGCCAGAGCACTGAAACAGGCTTCCCAGAGAGGTTGTGGAGTCTCCTTCTCTGGAGATATTAAAAACCTGCTGGAATGCATTCCTGCACAACCAACACTAGAGGAACCTGTTTTGGCAGGACAATTGGACTAAGATGATCTCTGAAGGTCCCTTCCAACCCCCACCCTTCTGTGATCTTCTATGGAAACACACCACCACCACCACCACCCCACCTGAGCTGATGCACAGCACCTGGGCTCAAGCCCGGCACCTTCCCCTCAGAAGAAGCTCTATCGAGTGAGCCTCCAGCCAGCAGTAAGCCTCCTAGGGAAGATGCTCACACAGCACCTTGGGAAGGAGCTGATGTGCTCAGGTGGGTTGTTTCTGTTAATATCCCTTACAGCCCAGATCTACTGTTGGAGAATTTGTGTGGGTGGAAGGAGCAAGGAGGAGAAAGGGTTTTCTTCTCTGAAAGTGACTTGGGATATCTGAAGGTCTCGATTGATCTATGGTAAGGTTGCTCTTGTTGTAGTCCAGTATGTTTGTGAAAACTTCCTTATGGAAATGCAGATTTTATTCTCTTGTTCCCAGGCTCTCTGTTGCCCTTGCAGTGTAAGGGCAGTGTGGCTATTCATATGTGCCGTGACACACGCAAGGGTTGGACCCTTATGTGGTACACATTGGTAAATTGGCAAAAGTTTTTGATGAAGCTGGGCCCTAATTGTATGGTGATGTGATTCTTAAGATATGTTAATGAGGGAAGTTTTGTACTCTTATCTCTTGTATGTGTTTTTGGTATTACTGGTTGTCTTACAAGGCTTTATTTTTCTGCTGTTGTTGCAGCTCATAAGCTTGTGTAAATATTCTTCATTTACCAAACTGGCCTCTGAAAAGCAGCTGAAAGTGTTAAATGTTTTTTAGGAAGGAGAAATATTCAGTGGTGTGGCTTTCCTTCTGGAAGGTGTGTAAGACAGTCCAATTCTATATACAGCTTGTCTTTCTTGGTACTAGGAAGATTTTCCCCTTCTTTGTCTTTAGTTACCTGTAGGACCAGAAGTTCTACCTGAACTACAAGGTTTTTATTGTTTACCTCTGCAGCATGGACAAAGAAATGTAAAGTAAATGCATAGCTTGCATTCACATTTTATTAGATTTGAATGTTAAATTGGTTGTTCGCAGTTGCTTGGACTGAGGGTAGAGGGGATGAGGAAGCAAGCCTATTCCATTTTGTGGAGTTAAATTCAATCTCTGGTATTTTTGTACACCAAGACTAAGATCAACATAAAGTGAAGTTTGAGAACCTAGTCTTACGAATAACTAGAAACTTTGACAAGTGAATAAATACCACCTATTTTTTTTACAGGCACGGGACTTCTTATTGATAAAAGAATTAGGTCATAAATTGATTGTTATCTAAACTAGAGAACCAAAGGCAATATAGTGGTTAACAACAATAGGCAATGAACTTTGATTCTGAAACTAGGACAATAATTTATGCTCTAGCCATCAAATGTTTTGTGTTTGTATGGGAAAAATAGTAAACATTATGTAAAACACACATAAAAAAACCATATTCCATGTAATATGCAAGACAAATAGCTTGTGTGTGTTAAATCTGTGGCTTTTTAATATAGAGCTTGAAGAAAATTTCAGTTTCTGGGTACAGACTTCTTGTACTACTTGTTAGTGTTGAGCCCAGTTTGGCTTTAAAAGTCTGACTCAAATGCAAAACCAAATAGATTTGTTTCCTACTTGAGAGAAACTAAAGGAAAAGCATGAAAAGCATAGGACTTGGCACCTGAAGAGGGACAGAAAAGAGTTCTGAAGAAAGAAAGGACAGGGATAAAAAATCAAATCTGTACCTTGTGAAAGGATGGGACAGAAAAGGTCATGCTGCTTCCATAACTATCACAAGTTTCCTTTCAAGTAGAAACTGGTTATAAACAAAAACATACAAAAATCTGTGTAGATAAAATGGTGTGCATTCAGTTTGTCTCAGTGTTCCAGCCCCTCATGGTAAGTGATGGTAAAAAAAATTTATCCAGGAAGTTGAACCAATATATCAACACACACACAAAGTTACTAAATTCAGGCTGTGTGACTAGAATAGTGCATAATACATAACTGTAGTCGCTGTAAAGCCAACAGAGCACTGTCTTGGTGTTGAGAAACCCCTTCAGAAAAGAGAAGGGCAAGCTGTAAAAGTTTCAACAGCTTTATTTCAGTTTGGCTTCTTCCATGCTTCATCAGAATAATTTCTTTTAAGCATGGATGTCATTGTAATTTTTACAAATTCATGGGACTACTGCGGGTAGATGAAATGCAGTAAGTTTGGGGTTGTTTTCCGTGTGAAGTATCCATTAATTGTAAAAATTCTCATAACACAATCAGAGTTGATTAGTTGGTTGATTGGTTATCTTCTAAAGGAGCTTGTAAACATCTGGGGAAACAGGTGGTGCCTCTCCTAAATGCATCTGCAAGTAGTGGAAAGCCGTACTGCATGTCTGCCCTGCTTGAATCCAGAGACTTCATTCTGGCTGTCCATTAGCATTTTCCTGTAGCTGGTCCCGGCTTCTGTCTCAAATAGGGTTGTGTCCATACCTGGTGGTGTAACTATTTAATATGCCACCTGTGTTCCTGGTGCCATAGTAAAACCTGTGGTTAAAACTTAAAGGCCTCTTCCTAAGAGATTTCATAACCTGTAGTGGATTAGATTCAAAACAATTTAAAGCAGATATCAGATTTAGAGCATGGATGGATGAGCTCAAGAGAAAAGAGGTCCATAACTATATCCCCGTAGGGGAAATGACTAAACTGAGATGAAATTAAGCATTGTATCACAAGGCATCCTTCTGAATATACATTTACAGTAGTCTCTAACTTATATATGTATATTCTAGTAATATGGATGCAGATGTAGTCTGCCATACAGCTTTCTTTATTAAGCAAATATGGTTTTTTTGAGGGAGATTTAACATTATGTTCATGAAGACAACTGTGCTGTAAAGCTGTCGTGGTTTCAGCCAAATTTACCAAAACCTGATTGACAGATGTCCTCCCCCCCCCTTTTGGTCAGAGAGGAGAGGAAGGAGTTAAAGAGATTCAAGAGTTTAGAACAAACTAAAGTACTTTAATGAAAATGTAAGTAATATAATAAAAAGGAAATTTAGGAAAAAGGGAAAAAAGGGAGTATACAGTATATACAAAACCGTATCAAGCTCCCAGGATGACGACCACGTCACCAGCAGGCTTCAGGAAAAGTCCCAAACTGGACTCGGTGATCGACAGGAGCTGGATTCCAGATCTGGAGTCAGAAACGGTCGGATCAGGATCAAAGGCAGACGAACAGGCAGGGCCCTCCTTGGATGTCAGCCATCGAAGAAGGGGCGAAAAGGGCGAAGGGGCAGAAGGGGAGTTGACCTGTTGATCCTTCAGCTTTTATACAGGCATGATGCGGATGGGATGGAATACCCCTGTTGGTCAGTCCTGGGTCACCTGTCCTGTCCGCTCCTCCCTGCAGGTGGGACACTCCAACAGGCAGATGCTGAAAATTATCTGACCTTGGTTCTTCCAGCAATAAGTCTAAACAAGGGCCTCTCTGCATACCATCCCTTGGTATAATCAGGTCTTATCACTGTGAGACGGAACAGCTTTGAACAATGTGCTGTTAATTTCAGAGTTTAGCTAGTTAGAAGAGGCCTAGCTAAAAAAAGTAAAACTGTAAAACAGAAAATTGGTTCGTTTTACCTCAAACCAGGACAAAAGCTGACTCAGGGAATTAAGGGGATAAGTTTGTCTATTAATGCTGTACTTTGTACTATGTATATGGAGAAAGGCCATCAAAAAGTACATTTCTGATTTCCTGCTTCAAATCCAGGTCTTTATTAAAGTTATTTCTGTGCCAAATATTTGCTTGTAAAGAGATATGGGTTCGTGTACAGTTTAGATGTTCTGAGATTAAACTAGTGAAAAGAGGCAAGCCGGGTTGCTTTGTTTATTAGTGAGCAAAAGCACTGTCTGAAAATTTTACAATAGAAAAATAGTTCTCAACAGACAGCAAGGCACCACTGTGGGAGCTGATTGCTCATTATATTTATAGATAAGCATAGAAGCAATGTGTGAAAGATTGCTTTAAGGGGTGAAGTTTTCTAGTGTGTGATATGAAGTACCACTTACTGCTTCTGAGAGCTGTTGAGAATACAGATTTAGAAATGGAACCTTGTCTTTAACAGCTGCTTAAAGATACCAAGTGAGAACTCTTTCTTTTTAAAGACATTTTTTTTTTAAAGTTGTAACAGCTCTTCTTGTATGAGCGAGGACTTTCTTAATTAGCACCTAACTCTGCATGCCTGATGAGTGATGAGGAACTTGTGAGCTTTTGAATAAAGGTTTATTGGAATGTTGTGTAATCTAATATCTGGGGTTGATAATCAGCAGTAATTTGACTTAATCTAATTTATTCTTTAATTTACTTCAAATTATGTCCATTTGAAGCCTGGTGGGCAATGCAATAAAGAGCTGGCTTCCCACTCAACCAGTTCAACACATCATGTATTTAGATAATACTAAAAAGCTGGATGATCAGTATTATATCTGTGTTTTAAAAGGGTCATTTTCTGTGCTTGGAAAATTCTTAGTCTTATCAAAGAGTAGAAATTTATTTTTAAGAGGAAGTCTTATATAGCATTAAGGATGATTTTGAGACTTGAAAATTAAACTTTGTTTTCTGAATCTTGCATAGCTTTAAAATTGCTGTAGCTGACACTTAAAAACTCTTTCCTGTACTTTTTCTGTTCAACTCTGCTTGCCATGTGCGTTTTTCAGCTACTTCTGTAGGGAAAGGCTATTCAGCAACAACTTTTTCCTGCAATGATTTGTTTAAAATGTAGACTGAAGAACAATAGATGACACTCTGTTTCCAAGATTAAAATTCTAAATTTGATATTTGCTCTTTTTTTCAATAGATTTGTTAGGTGTTTGAAGTTCATAACAGTATCATCTCTACTTTAAGATTGTGTGGCTTCTTATTAAAAAGCTTTGAGATTTTTCTCTAGAATGCAAGCTGCCAGCTTTATCACCTCTTGCAGTTTGTGTGTGACTGGAAGGCTAGCAAACCCAAAAGTGTTGAAGTGCTAGTGGTATTACTGATGGACTGAAATGGAGGTCTTCCAGCAATGGATCTGCATGATCCTGTCTTATTTTGTGTAGGGGCTGTAATAGGTATAGACAAGGGTTGCAACTTTCTGTATCAGATTCTTTTGCTCTCCACCTTCATCCAGGTCGTTGCTTGCTGTGGCTCCTTAGTAATGATGTGGTCTTGATCTTGCAATTTGGAGAAGGTGGCCTAAACTGCATCATTAAGGACATAAATTCACTGAGTACCCAGGGTGTTTGGATGCTGGCTTGTTTAGACTCTTAAGGGCAAGCTCTCAGATGATGTTGTCTGCTCTTCTGAAACCAGTACAGGCACACTCACACTCACACTCATCCGTGGCTACACTTAAATTTCAGCAATAAATGAAAATGGTGTTCTAAGATTAAAAATCTTATTCTATGTAAGCTTATAGAACATCATAGCTACTGTAATGAGATAATATGCTACAAGTATCCCTGATAAATTTTTTACTGCAACCCAAATTCCAGAGAATTTTCGAATGCCTGCCTTCTGACAATTTTTGCACACTCCATTTTCAGGATGTGTTAAATAATTATGGCTGCTTTTAGTATATTTTGAGTGATTTCATTTGCCAAAGAAACTGTACCTAAAATCCCACATTCGTTGACTCTTTAATCTTTAAAAACACCAAACCCTCTGAAAAAACACCCAACAAAAACCCAAACAAAACTCCAAAAACAAACCCACACCCCAAAAAACAGTCGACTGCAAATTACATTAGCTGACAGGTAAATTCTAGTCCAGGGTTCTGGTGTCAGTTTGTGCTCCCTTCTCTCTTCTGCTGAGCAGATTTAGCTGTTCTGTGTACATATGCGCTATCATTTTGGCATTTTCATACCAAAAAGCATTCAGGTGGAATATTGAATTTGGTATTACACATCAGGAAAAAACATCTTCCAGAAGCAGTGATGAAAGAAGTATTACTGATCTCACTTCAGTTTCCATTTTTAAAGTAAGGGTAACAGCTTTGGAACAAGACTGAACAGAGTATTTTTGCCTTATAATGGAAAGCAAACAGGTCATACTGCCGGATTTCCAGTACCTGAGCAATTACCTGAGAGGAAAAAAGCAAGTACTGGATATTCAGAGCTAAAATAATGGATTGCATTTATCAAGATTCTGTTTGTTTACTTTATTATTATTTCAATTCTTCAAAGCTGACTTAAGATAGTCATGTTATTTGCAGCCCAAAAAAGTAACTGAAGAAACAAATAGGAAGTTTTCTGTGTCTCATGCAGACCACCATGGGGGCTGAAACTGCCTTGCAAAATATTTCTTAATTTGCCAACTTTCATAATCAGATAATTTGTTTTCATTCTTTATCTAGGGTAGATTCAGACTGGATATCAGGAAGAAACTTTTTGCAATGAGGGTAGTGAAATACTGGAACGTGTTGCCCAGGGAGGTGGTAGATGCCTCATCTCTGGAAATATTCCAGGTCAGGTTGGACGGGGCTCTGACTAACGTGATCTAGTTGAAGATGTCCCTGCTCATTACAGGCACTTGGATTAGATTACCCGACATGTTTCTGTGCTGCTTCTTGAGAATGATAAAAATTTAGCTCACTTGCATAAGGACCAACTTTTTCTAACTTGTTAAAACTAGAAAATATAGAAACCAAATGAATTTTGGACAAGCTGCAATTGAACAAAAATGCTGTTTGTAAATGCTGTTTTATGTCACTTTGTGTTATGCAACCTTTCCTCATCCTTGAAGATCCATGACACAGTTAACAGATGCTATGCAATTTGACTAGGCCTCTCAGATTTTTAATAAAGATTCAAAGGAATACAGGAAGGAGAGACTTTCTTCTCAATACACCTGGAAATTTTTGGAAGGCAAAGACTGGTAACGGAGGGTTATTGAGTGTTGTAACTTACCTTTATATCATCACATTTTTGTGGTCATCGTTTCTCCTGCATACTTTTCTTGGACTGTATTATGAATAAACACTGTTTTCTCATGAACACCAAAAATAAATGGATTCTGGTAATACCTGAGCATGAGGGGAAGTTGAAACCTTAGAGGATATTCTTTTTGCATTGACACCATTTCTTTTTGCTCATGCTTCTGTGCTTGTATATAATGTTTATGAAGCAAACAGACATTTGCTTTCCTTTCCTCAATTGTTGCATTGGATCCAAAGGCTACAGCTTTTTATCATGCAATGTTTAACTTGTATAAGTGAGAATAGTTTTATCTTTTAATGTGAACTTTGATTCTGCTTTTGGAGGTACTGCATGTCTCTTTGGGTGTAAAAGAGACAACCTGGGGATGAGAACTGTCGTGGTGGCAGCATGGGTCAATTCCTAACAGCAGTAAAGCCCAGTGGAGTGGAAGGAGTGTAAGAGGGAGCAAGGAAGTGATGGAGTTTTTTCTTCATGTATTGTGCAACAGATTCCCTAAAGAGATGGTTTGTCCACTGCCAGACTTTCTTTTTAGGGGTGCTGAGAGAAATTTAGTGTGGATTCTGTCCCTAGTCTATCAGTTTGATGTATGACAACTAACAACCTCTAATAATATCTGAACAAATTTAAAGATGTTCCTTGCAATATAATGAAATACTACTTAGTAAAAGGCTTTGCAATATTCCAGTTATATATGTGCATAAAAGCACATATGTTAAATAAAGCTGGACTTTTTCAGTTCAGTGATTGAATTAATGTACTTGAAAGGAAGAGAGGGGAAATGGTTTCAGGACAAAGCAAACCAGATGGGAGAAGGTGGGGGTTAACTTTCACATCAATTTCTTTTGGGTGAACCCATATATTTGGTCTGAAATTAACATTTTAATGTAGGAATTATTTTATATTTGTTTATTCTATATGAAAAGAGAGATTATTTTTTGTATTAAAAGCATTCAATGTTTTTAATTGAATATAGTGGAAATTACTCTGTTGTCCCAATTTTTCCCCTGTCTGTTCTGATTCATGCTGATTGTGCATTTTAACTGGAAATCACAAAAGGCTTGTTCTTCTGAGCAAATGTATTTTATTGTTAATTCATTAGTTTACTGGGGGTGGAGCAGGGAAGTCTAGTTGTTACCATCAATGCTTTGGTGTGTTTATTGCATGTTTAGGTGGTGTTATATGTTGCTCAGGATTGTCATCAGAGAGAAGAACGATTTCTAAGCTGGAGTTGTACTGAATGTTAGGTCTGTCCATATCAAATGATACAATAAATGAGCATGTCATACAGCTTTATTTAATTTTTCCCTGATGTCTTATTGTTGGGAATTGAGTTCTTTGCCTCATTCTTCTTAAAAATGTATTGAGATGCCAAATCAGTCTCTTCCCTATAATGTGTATGGTGATATTCGATTTTGAAGCATTCATTTTTTATTTCAAATAACATTCCTCTTCTCATCAAGAATTCTAAATCTTTCCAATCAGCAGAAATACCCACTGTAATTCTAATTTTGGACTATCACTTGGTTAGATGATAAAGTCAGTATTTGCACATGTTAGTTGATGGAGTTATTTTGATCCCAGTCATAAAAGACTCCACAGACTTATGCTATATATTACCTCATTTACCTAGAGGATGATATATATGGGCAGTTAAAAAGGTTAGTGTTGTGGTTTCTATACTAAATTTGGTAGGCGAATCTGCAAATAGAGATATAAAAGAGCTATACGGATTGTTTCAAATAGCAATGAATACTGTGGTTTCGGTTCAACACATTTATTCCTTTCTAGATGAAAGTAGAACATAAGTTTGCTGGAAGCCACATTATTATTTTTTTATTTTTATTTTTTATGAACTCTTAAGAGTCTGGGGAAAAAAAGTTGGCTCAAAGAAAAGTAAAATGAAATGAAAAAAAATTAACTCCTGGAAAACAGATTTTGCCACTTGCAAGAATATCACAAATGCTTAAATGCCTTCATTGTTCATGTGTTCCTATGTTCTTACTAAGTTTTGAAGCAGAAAGCAACATCAGTCTGACTTCTAATATCATAGGACAGAGAAACTTCAAATGAGTATTTCAAGATGATGAAAGAATTTAGCCAGCTGCTACTGCAACCTGTCTAAAGCCAATGGGGTTTCACAAGGTATGCTTTCTGGATGAGGCAAATATTCTTGTGTATATAAAAGCATCACAAAGAGTTACTATAAGAGAACTCTAACTTGTAAATGCCAATAAATACTACAGTAGCTACTGTAGTATACTACAATGTCGTGGTTTCAGCCAAATTCACCAAAACCCGAGTGACAGATGTCCCATAAAAAAGACATACAAAAAGAAAGTTATTTCTAAAAACAAAAGAAAAGAGAAAATATTGATTAACCAAATCGGGGAACAAATATTTGGATTGTTTTTTTTGATGTGGCAGTGCAGACAACTGCACTGTTAGATGTCAAATCAACTGCTGAAGCAGAAAACAATATATTTCAATAAATAAAAAGAGCAACAAAATGTTTAAGGATTTTATCTGGGATCTGGATACAAAAGGATTCATATTTATTTGCCAGAATTCACAATAAATTTGAGATGCTATTTTTCTTCAAAACGACTAAAGCCTTGAATTTGAAAAATACAAAAAGGGGGAAAAACAACCCCAGTAGTTGTATAAGCAAGCTTTAATTATGTTTTTGATCCTTCCAGTGCCAGAAGTATGAAACCTTACTTTTGAAAGGGAGCTAGCAAAGATTCTTTTATGTCCTACACTATTAAACAGTATTCAGGAAGCGGGGGGAGTAGGACAGAAGTCTTTATCGATAAGTAAGCAAATAAGGCCAATGACATGCTAGACAGCACCAATCGTGATCCAGTACGAACCTACCATTGTGATGGACCCCATTCCAGCGTCTGGTTTGTAGAGCCACAGCAAGACAGCTCAGCCAGATTGCTAACTTAGAAAATGGGGCAGTCTGGGAAAGGTGGATAGCTAGTTCTGTGGAATTACCCATATAGTGGTAAGCCCAGCTGTATGTCAGTATGTCATCTTTTTTTAAACTGTCAAAGGGATTAATGATTGCAAAGGGCTGTTAACAAATATGCAAGTGAGCAAGAAGAGGGGTACAACAGCTGCATACCATTTATTGCATGTCCTTCTCTGCTCCTTTTTTTGACACATTGGTTGACTTGTTTTCCCCATTCCTGCAGAACGTGTCACCTCCTCTTGCTGAATCATATGTTGGGGTGTTTTTCATACCTGTTGGTACTGCACTTTCTTCAGCCTGATCATGCCTCCTCCTTCTACCATTGTTACCTGACCTAATCCTCCCATCATCCAACTGTCATTGGTGTTTGCAGTCCCCAAGTCACTAAATCACATCTGTACTGTTCCGAAGTAAGGCTATGTAAGACCAGCAATGATGCCTACCTTCAGGCTTGCACTGCACTAAATGTCACTTCTCAAATTTTACTATTGGTCTGCAGTGAGAAACTGGGTCATGTATTTCTGCCTACAAGTTTTTTTTTCAATTTTGGTCTACTTCTGCTCAAGTAATTTTACTTTTATACTACTAATTGTCCTGTGCTTAGTGTCGATCATCTGTAAAACTCCCCAATTTCTCTCCAAAACTTATTTCCTGAAAAAATGCCTGAAAGATGTGCTTCCAAGGAAAGATCTAAAAGCTTTGTGGAGGACCGATGATGACTAGAAAGAAAAACAATATTTTCTATCTCTAAGAATTGAGAACAGAGTAAATGGAGTCTCAGAACTGTTGGTCTGCTGGCTGAAGTTAAATTCCTTGAATTAATATTGAAATAAGTGGTCCAGGTTTTTAGAAACTCTTGAAAAGTGAGGGTAGTAAGTCCCCATAGTCCTGTAAAGAGGAAACTGTCAAATCAATATCCATTACAATGGGATAATAAGACTTGTAGAAAACAGAGAAACAATAACTGTTACCCTTGTATTGAAGTGCAGCTAATTGTCAGTTGTTCACTTTCATAATTAAAAACTATTGAATGGTGGAATGCAAGGTTCTGTCCCAAGACCAGGACTATTCAACAGCTTCTCTAAGACAATGATGCTGCACTTCACCAGCTTTACAAATAAGAATTAAATTGGGAGTAGGGGGGCTGTAAGTATATTGCAGAAACTGAGGAAATGGTGGGAAAATGTATCTACTATAGTCAGCAATAGTGAAACACCATCCAAATTATTTCATAAAATCTTGGATGTGCCACTTCAAGAAAGGTTGAGACCCTTGAAGTGTTGAAAATTGTTGCATATACACTGGAAGAATCTGAGTGCTTTGGTATAAGACAAGAAAACTGAGGGGAGTGTCTTAAGATATAAATTTTTTTCCATATAGGAAGAGAAAAGCTTATTCTCAGAAAGATAATCACAGCACGAGAAATTAGATGTACTTTATGAGATTTCTCAATTTCCCTTATGGTTTTTGAAATGCCATAAACTGTTAATTTAGGCTCAAGTAGAAATGTTTTATATGAAAACATGACTACATAAATTATATATGTACAGAATAAAGGGGAAAAGTGTCATTAGGTATTTTGTTGCTGATAATATTGTATTGAACCCTTGTGAGTGAGGAGTATAGCTGGACATACACATTGTGGTTGATGGTCTGCAGCTTAGTGGTATTAGATCACTGCCTTAATCTCTTAGGCAGCTGAATTAATGTTTTAAGTGTACACATTTTGATCTTCTAATATAGCATCTGTATGGATCAGAAAAGAACTAAATTATATAGTTACAACCTTCCCCTTCCCACTGAAAAATATACAGTTAGGTATTCTAATGTAGGTGGATTAATTTGAATCTGTAATCTGAATACCTCTAAAATGTGGGGTGCAAGACCAAACTATTATGGTTTTTCTCAAGCCCTCATGGACTAATGGCAAAGCCTTTTGAACTTTTGGGTGTGTCCTTAAAGTTGTAATTTTATTTTAGGTCAATCCCATGCAATTAAATGTTAGAAAGTTGGTACTGCTGACTAATGCATTGTGTAACTATTTCATTTTACTGTAAAGTGAATACATCTCAAAATTATTATTACTTTATATGGGCCCATGAAAGTTTAGTAAATTTAATTAACCCAAAATAGTATTATCCTAATGATATTTTTTTCACGCAAAGAAAAATCCCGAAGAATGGTGAGATGATGTAATGGTTAAAGAGATAACATAAGAAAAATTGATACTAGCACTTCTCCCAATAGGAGTGCATTTCACATCTGTTATTTATGATGTGAAATGCCTTTGGGGACAGATCCAGTAACTATGTACATAGTAATACCTTTAATTAGACTAACAGAATAAATATTGCACACAGGCTTTGGGGATCTCATAAAAGCTTCAAACCCTGATGAAGAGGAAATTGGTGCAACTGGAGAATGATAAGTCCAACAGGAACTGTAAACTGGGAAGATCAATATCTCCTAACTTCTTGTGCATTGATTCTTGCAGCACTTATGGATGAATTCCTCTATGATCTTTCAAAAAAGCCCTCCCTGTGAACTTGAAAAGCTTAAGAATAAAACTTATTTATCAGCCAAGTGACAAGTGTCAGGTGACCTCCTGCTATCACTGTGCCTATACCAAGACTACTTTTTTTCCTAAATTCTGATCTCTTGTAAGCACTACAGAGACTAGGTTATTGAAGCAGAAAAAAGTATCTTTACCTGAAACTGTTGCCTCTCTTCTGGGCTGCGCTGCCTGAGGTACAGAGCTGAAGTTTGAGGGTATGAAGACTTTGAAGTTAAAATATAACAGCCTCTTTGTTTTCTCTATTTTCCTTCCCATAAAGAGCACATAACTGGAGTGACAGAGTTCAGTGAATAGACGCTTTACAGAGCCACCCATTGCAACACCTGCTGGCAGCTGAGTGTGACACCTCTGCAAAACCCTACCCATGGCACAGGAAGAGACACAGAAACCCCTTGTTCAGTCTCATGTTTTATAACAGTCAGAAATATACATGTGGTGGGTAGCATTTTCCTCGTTCTTGAAGCTGTTTTTTCCATGTGGTTCAGCCAAAGCAATACCTGCAAAGACTAATTTTCCAGCTCAGTACTTTTGAAGTAACTATGGCAATGCTACAATCGTACCATCTTTAGCTTGTGGGGCTGGCTTCAAAGTTCTTAACAGTGGTCTGCAGAGGCAGTTAGGTGGACAGTGTATCTTAATAATCTGTCACTGTTGATTATACCTTGTAGCTTGTATCTATCTTGAAATAAAAGGTCAGCTGGTCAGGCTCCAGCAGAAAAGACAAAACCAGGATTTTAAAATTGGAGCTTTTTGCATGGTTTTTGCAAATTGAAATCTCCCACTTGAATGCTGATTGTGGGCAAGGTAGTAGGGAAATTAAGCTAACAAAAAATCTGAGCTGACCCATGGTGGCAAGCTGAAGAAAGTACACCCAGTACAATACAATCCCAGTAGCCTGTGCTGTGCAACCATTGGTATTACTTACCAGACTCCTGCTTGAAGTTGATCTTCACATCCACTGTTACCATTTACATGCCTTGATCAATTAACGTTGCTCCTTAAACACTCAGAAAGCAAAGGCTGAGAGTAACTCTCTAAAGTGCTTAGTGTTTGGTTTTCTGCTCCTACAAAGAACATATTTTACCCCATATATATTATCCCAGGCAGCGCTACAGGCTTGGGGAAGAATGGCTGGAGAGCTGCCTGGTAGAAAAGGACTTAGGAGTGTTG
>VZRU01008084.1:228077-268252 GCA_013398155.1 Pedionomus torquatus
GAGAGAAACATCATGTTGTGGTTTGGTTGCTATCTTCGGTGTTAACGCCTGAAAGCATGAAGTAAGCAGGAGGATGGTTAGCTGGAGGGTACAATCAACGGTCGATGGTTTTCACTTTAATTCCAAACTCACCGACAGCGTTGAATGTTCACTGAAGCAACCACTACAACAGAACTCCATTGACTTGACAGCATCCTCAAATGTCTGAAAGGAGGGGGGGATCAAAATTCACACAATTTTAGTCATACAGATGATGAGATTTCAACCATTTTTCTCTTACCGACACCAATACCCTTCTCTGCCCATCTTATTTCAGCCTTCATGAAGGAGCTGGCAGTTTTCCAAACTTCTCTCTATGAAAAGAAAAGATATTTCACTTATTCAAGCTTTAACAATATAAGCTGGGATCCAGGTACAAGTGGATTAATGTTGTCATTTCACAAAACTGAATTTCATAGCAAAACAAAACACAAGATCCCATATACGAACAGAGCTGGCTGAGAGTCTTAAGAATCAACGTTGCCAATTACAGATTGACCAATTGAGTAAAATGTCTTCTGCTGACATGGTTCAGTTGGATTTCAGCTTGCTTAAGAGTGATGAAAACTACATTTTCTTTTAAGAAGGCTTATTTTCTCAATAAATGTCGTGGGGAGACAGAAGGCCTTTTTCCCTGACAAATTGTCACACATGCAGAACCTGTTACAGTTTTCAGGAGGAAAAAAGAGGTGTATGATGACCTAAATTTCTTTACATATATTTTTTAGGTAGCAGCATGCCACCTATATCAAAAACTTGATTATCACACAGTAAAGTACTTATTCTTAATGGTTTCCACAGTAGTATAACACCTTCTAATCTTCTGAGTTTTCCAACCCAATTGTCCTCATTCTTAAAATGAATAAATAAAAATTTAAAAACCTATATTGCAATTTTTGTGTTATAGGGGAAGTGTATTAGATGCTGACTCAGAAGACACAATGAGGTAACCTAGGAATTTCACATTATTTGCATTTGTGAGCAGGGTTCTGCAGAAAGTGATCTTGCAGCTCAGCTGGCTAGAATTCTTTTTTGCTAGGTCCACACTTACCTTGCTGCACTGAAAATATGTGCTGGATTAATTTGCCTCCAGGAATTGCTATTTGTGTAAATAGTCCTTTGGTAAAAGACGTCTCCTATTCTCTCATCCATCTCTGATTATTTAAAAATTTTTTATAAATGTTATAATTTTGTTAATTTTTTTGGTACTTGCCTAAAGGGAATCAGCACCAAAAGGCTCCAGGTTATAAATGTGCTACCTGTATGAATTTTGTAAAAAACATTACGGCTGTTTCTTAGAACTAATTGCTCTGTATGCAGAGGTATTTATTACATCATTTAACTCACCTGTATTTTCTATCAAATACATCTAAAGGACAAGGAGTTGCTAATATAGCCTACTGGAACCAACTAATTTTCTTCTTTGTGGTAGATTAAACATGTTTTGTGTAGGAAAGCCACTGTGATTATGATTCCATCTGAACTCTAACCAAATGTGGCAGCCAATCTTCTTTTTTTTTTTTTTTAATTTTTTTTTTTTCTGATTATTTTACTGGTTCCCACAGTTAAATTCTGAGGATGTTATGAAAGGAGTTCCTTAAACCAACATGCGTGATGAGAGAATAAGGCTCTCCAGCTCAATAGTCTTTTGTGCATCTGCATCTGTTCAGCGTTGCTTGACCTAAATGAATAGACTTTAGGTTCACTCATGTTTCATGTCTGTCCTATTATAAGCTTTTTTTCTGTATGTCATTGCTTTCAATACTTATTCCTATGTTCTTATTCCCTGCTTCCATCTGTCACTTCATATTTCAATATTGGGTCTTGCCTGGCTGATACCTAGCAGTTAGGATGGGGTGAAGGACAAGGAGAGGAGCTACGTAGAGTTTGCATCTGGGTGGATTCCATCTTAGAAGGAATTATTTTCACAGGTTATTACTATATACCAGCTATAAAGGAAAAAACCTCAGTATTTCCTTGTTGATTACCTAGTGTCTGTTGAAGCGGGCTGAAACTTGTAAGTACAAAACCACAAAAAATTACTCCTGAGCTCCAGCCTTGATTCCTGATGTGTGCAGGTTATGCAGGGTAAAAATGCTTTCATCTTCTCTCATCTGGTTTTCATATATTTTATTTTTTTTAAATCCCTTACTGGGCTTAGCTAGCTGTTACAAATGCCAGCTTTATTTTAAATTTTATTTCAGATCTGCAGACTTATGTGAGCATTCAGATTGGATGTATGGGTTGGTTTTTTAATGTAAGGTTAGTAGGTCATAAATAAACCAAACCACTTTCCTTGCTATAAGCAATAGGGTCATGGTGTACATGAAATATCGCTTTAAAAAAATTAGAACCTAACATGAATTGACAGAGGTACACGAGGAAGTAGTTCGTTGTGTCGTTGTAAAGGCCATAGGGATTTGGACTGCTAGAGCTGCCTGTTTTAGGAATAGATTAGATATCTTGTCTGATGACCTATGCTTAATTTAAGTGACTGCCTTTGCCAGTTCTTCCAGAGGGCAACTGTGTGAAGTAGAGCATCTCGTCTTCAGTCTTTTTCTTCCTCTTGATGGCCTGACCTAAATTGAAGATATGGGTGTTGTGCTGCACAAACAGACAATTACTTCAATGCTATGTGAACTGCATCTTTGATTCTAATTAGCTTTTTTATTTTGACCTTGATGTCTTCAATCAAAAGACTAACACCCAACTTCATTGCACTGCTTAATACTAGTAACTGTTAGTCAGTATACTCACGTTTAACAGCTGCCTTATGTAAAACTATAATAAAAGCTTCCTCTCTCTACTTAGAAATGGTGGCTAGTGCTGCAAAGTACTACTCTCCCCTTCTTGTTGCCCCACCTCTTCCTTTCTTCCTTCTCCTTCCCCCACATGATGAAATATAAATGATAGATGTTGGACAGGTCTGGTTTGCAGACTACAAACAGCTGGTTTAGTACTTTTAACAATCTTACTGTTTGTACAGCAGTGAGATTGCTTAGGAACAAATACTTAGGAGAATACACAGATCTCTTTTGGGAGGCTTTCTTACAATTTTAGACAATTTCCCTAACGATGCATTAAAACAGCCTATTCAGATTATAAACTGATTAAAATAGTATGTTAATGTATTTATGTGGTAGATACTCTGTGTGGTTTACAGCATCTTTTTTCCTTTGTTGGCAATGAATTGTTACTGGAAAGCGGAGTTAAGATTTTTTTGAAAGTAAATATTCATTTGTATATGAGGAAGGCAACAGAACAATAGTGTTAATAGTCATTTTGCAAAGTTATCTCTTGGATACAGTTGTTGGCAACTTCCACCTCCCACTTGCCCTCTCCCACAGTCTGTCAACAGGCTTCCAGTTATACACTTGGGGACAGGAAAAAATGCAATGCGTAGATGTATTTTTAATTGTGTTGCAGAAGAGAATTCCAGTGGCAGTGTCTAAAAATGGCACCAACACACTTGGGATCAGATTCTCAGCTAGTGTAAACTGACACAGCTCCATTGACGTCAGTGGCATCTGCGTTTACACCAGCTGGCACCTGGATGCTCATCTGGAACAAAAAAAAAAGGGAAGTAGAATGATCAGCTATAAATTCTCATGCCTTTTTTTTTTTTTTTTTTTTTTTTGGGTGTGTGTTCATCTTTTTATTAAAAACTTTCTCAAATGGCAAATTTTCATGTTGTATTGACATTTTACCTGTAATAAGCGAGTAGTAATACTAAATCTCAGTAAGTATTGACACTGCTGTGCTTCCACCAAAACAAATTAAATCTAGCTGACTGTAGTTATTAAAGATTCAATTTGTTCTTGGATGACATTGAGTTATACACAGAAAGCAAAAGCTCTGTACAGCTACCAAGAGGAAGTCCTTTTTTTCTCACAAAATTAAGTTTAAGGTTTTTTTGGTGGCAAAAACTTTAAGAACAGAATCTAATACCTTCCATTGTAGTCTTAGACTCTGCAGTTAGTGTTTGTAGAATACAGTTAGTTGTTTCTGCAGTGCATTGGAGTATAGCGTTGTCTCCTAATTATTAATGCAGTACTTCTAATGACAATGTTTTTTCAAGAAACCCAACTAGCAAATCAGGATGTTTTTGTGTTGCCCCCAATCTATGGAAAAATCTTGGTAAACTTCTGCTGGAAAACAAAGATGGTTTAGGGAGTATTTCACCATTTACTGTAATACAGCTATCTCTGGAGAAAAATAGCAACATGTTGAAGCGCTACTGCATGCCAGCCTGAGAGAGGAGGGAAAATTGTGATTGCCTTGTTTAAATTCCGCATTCTGCAGGACTGCTTTATGTTCATTATGATATGAAGAAATCTAAAATTATGCATAATCATCCTGAGTTTTGCTCATGAAATAAGAGAGGGGGAGAAATATCTTGGCTGTGTTTTAAACTAAATCAAAACAAGTTTAATGCATATAGCCATCACAGAGCAATCGGCAGTTTGTTGAGTCCTATCAGAGTTCTACTGGCCCAGAAACTATGACATCCCCAACATGGCCCAGAAACTATGACATCCCTAGCTTGTGTGTCTGTAGCCTTTGACTAAGATTTTTAGCAATTTTGCTGTCCAAAAATTGACTGCTCTTGAAATTAAACCCATCATATAATATTAGATGTCCACAACGGAGGCTGTGAGGTGAGATGCTGATGAGCCAAGCTAATTTAAGAACAGAACAAATGTGAGGAGCATCAATGATATTAGTTCAATCAAATACTTGATTGCGCTTCCAGAAATAATTTAATTGCGGAGTTTAAAACTATGCTTTGCCTATTAGAATTTTATCTGATTAGCATTTTGTTAAATTTTGTAATTAAAGACATTAAAAACAAAACTTAATGTAAAAATACCCAAGGTAATATTGGCTTTTTGTACTGCTTTAGGTTTATTGTATCTCAAAACTGGCAAAATTCTTATTTAATAAATCATAGGAGCATTCATGTGTTCTATACAGACTTCCGTATCTGAGCTATTAAGCCTGACTCTGTAAATTACTACTTCCTGTTGTTAGTCCTGTTTGAAATGGGAAGAGCTCTTCCAACATAAAGGATTGTGGTACTGGACCTATAAGCCTTGTTTTTTTATTTAAAGCCAAGATATCAGTGAATAAATTCTAATACTGCCTGCGGTTTCCCAGCCTTTTGGATGACAATTCTCCACTCTTTGTTACTGGAACACATTGCTATTTATGGAAGATATGCGCATATTTCGGTGTCCATAAATCATATGCAAACATCTGTTCTTTAGATCAGCAGATAAAGTACAGTAACTGCTTCTTACATTAATATCCATGAAGTAATGGTAATGCTCACCTACTGACATTGTGCTTAAAATTTAATATTTTATCAAATATTTCAGTAACTTAACATTTCAGGCTATGTAAGTCAAAACAGTAGAAATGCAAATGCAGTCTGGTGTAAAGTTCTGTGTGGCCTGTACTCAAAAAATGTCAAATGGAAGTTGTACAGTAGACTGTGTAAACATTAAGAGCAACGTGATCAACTCGGCTAAAACACAAGAGGTTCTGTTAGTAATTCTCTATAGTCATTACTGTCTTTGAAGGGAATTTCTTACCCTCCTCCTTCCTGTGATAGCCTTAAATAGGCATTCTTTTCTTATTTGATGAATCTGGATTGCGTGTAAGGGTCTAAATTTTTGTCTTAGCAGTATGATTTATTTCTCATGGGATCGTGCAGGCAAGGTTCTAAGGCTAATAACTATGAAGCTGTACTTAGAAAACATATGGTATGTGTGGAAACCAAGACTGCGTACAAGTTCATGTAAGATGTGGGAAAGACAATACTGGACGGGTGCTGGATGGAAAGGCAGAGGATAAGAGTTTTCTTATTGTCTCTGTCTTTCTTCAATCTCAGTGTTATAATTTCTACTTTAAGTGTTTTCAGCTGTAAAGAGAAGAATCTTCAAGATGTATCCTTGTTAGTGTTTATGTCAAGTATTTGTTTGTTTGTCATATGTACTGAGACTGTGGATTCACTGGTTGTTTTTCAACTTTGTATTTGTTTTGTGGGAACGGAGACCTTGATGTTTTGAGGCTAGACTTACAAATGTCAGTATAGCAACTGAATTTTCATAGAATGAAAGTATGCATAAAGCCGGAGAGTAAAAATATTCTATATTTCTAAAAGCAGTTGAGTCCTCCTGTACTTAAGTGGTATACAATAGATGATAGTTCTTTACCTGCAGAAAACAGGCTAATTACTTTTAACTTGCTTACTTAGCTTCTTCATTCAAAAAACAAAGAAACAGACTACTTCAGAATGAATGGGGATCCTCACCTTGAGATTTTTTGAGTGTTTCAGTACAGTTTCTTCACTGTCTTTTAGGGTCTTCAGAGTGGCTATATGAAATGCATATGTTCATTAAAACATGCCTGAGGCTTTTCAGAGAAATGGAACACCTTTCCTATAAGGAAAGGCTGAGAGGGTTGAGGTTATTCATCCTGAAGAAGAAGAGAAGGCTCCAGGGTGACCTTACTGCAGCCTTTCAGTACTTAAAGGGGGCCTACAGAAAAGAAAGGAACAATTTTTTTTATTAGGGCCTGTTGTGTTAGGACAAGGGGTAGTGGTTTTACACTGAGAGGCTAGATATAAAGAAGAAAATTTTTTACAGTGAGGGTGGTGAAACACTGGAAAGGATTACTCGAAGAAGTGATAGATGCTCCATCCCTGGAAACATTCAAGGTCAGGTTGGATGGGGCTCTGAACCACCTGATCTAGTTGAAGACATCCCTGCTTGTTGCAGGGCGGATTAGACTAGAGGGCCTTTAAAGGTCCCTTAAGCTCTATTCTATGATTTTAAAACATTTTGTTTAATTTGTGCTTTTAATTTTTAATTCTTTTTAGAGGTTACCAGAAAAGCTTTTCTTTGAGTCCACATTATCTTAGGGATTCTCCATGTGTCTATACCTCACTACCAGAGCAGAGTGAAGCAGCAACTGGCTTTAATATCCCATCCCCCTTGTCTTTCTGATTCACCATAGGGATGGACTGCGAGAACTACCAAATTCAAATTATTACAGTCCTGCTGCACAAAGTTTCTTTTGATCAAGAGCAAGTTATTTGAACCCTAATATTTAGTGGGTAATACTTGCAGCCTCATAAAAGTGTAGTGATGGCTGATATCTCATAGCACTTTCAACATGTGAAGTGCTATACAAACAATATTTGGCTGTCGCACCCAACTCAAGCTATTAACATTTGAAGCGAGCTGCCCAAGGCCCTTAGAAGGGAGATCATGTCCACTGGAAAAGAGGCAACTTTCTGGGTTCTGTGTTCTGTGCCTCCCGTTTAAGTATTGGGAGCTTTCTAGGTAGGATGCAGATATGGAAAAAAGTATGTTTTTTCAAATAATGTGTTTATTACAAAATTCTGGACACTAACTAAAGGCAGACAGCATTCAGTTAGAACCGCAATTCCGAAAAAAACAAGGGGGGGTAAATCTTTGCCTGCTTGCATTATTTATTTTACTGTATTTGTATTTTGGCATTCTTGCTATTTTTTCCTTGTAAAATTTCCACATGAAAATCTATTTGTTGCTAATGTAGTGTTTTTCATGTGTAATTTGAAACAGAGAGATTGTTTCATCTTTGTTCCTAAAAATAGCACCACACTTTAGAGAAGTTAGGTGCAATTTGAGTGTGATGGGTGTCTGTGTACATGTTCATGAAATCTTATTCTTATCCATATGAGTTGAGAAAATAGTAGAGGGGCATTTGCTAAACAACTGATGTTTATGTCTATTACAGTTGAAGATACTGCTCAGATGGGAACAAAGTTTTCATAGGATTGATGGAATCGTCTGATTTGCTTTGTATTGACTTTGTCACATGTTCTGTATGCTCTGATAAATAAAGGCTACTGCTTAGGACCCACATGACATGCCTATCTTGCATTCACTGCCATATGCAGTCTGGGGTACTAGAAAGGCTTGTGGCTATCTTCAGGGAGAAGAGGAAATTCCTTGAAATCTTTTTATGCCAGTAATTGCTCCAGTTTAAAAACAAAACACTTTTGGTCCAGAGTTGGCAAAACCTTCTTTTTGCCTTTTAATGGTGTAACTGCTTATTTTCAATGGCAGGGATTATTCTAAAGAATTCTGTTTTTCTGCTTGCTTGGTTTGGTTTTCTTTTGTTTTGGGTTTTTTTTTTTTTTTTTTTTTTTTTTTTTTTTTTTAGTGTTTCTAGCTAAGCTTTTAGGCATGTTAAATACTCTAAGCAACTTTTGGATTTTTTGTTACTGTTATCTAGGAACAACCATTCAAAACAAATATGCTATTGACTCAAACCTACAAAGCTCTGAACACAGAATAAACTCAGACTTTGAAGGACTGGGCACACAGTTTAAATATTTAGCATAGCAAAACCCATTGCAGTACAGTTACTTGTGATCCAGTGACTTACAGTGTAAACGCAAAGCATAATTCTGGGTAGTCAGGGAGCAAATGTCTAGTTTGTTTACTGTTTTCTGTTCTTTTTCCTTTTATAAAGACACACACACAAATGAGTTATTTTTTGCCCTGGAAAGGTGTTTTTAAGTAATATATATTCTTCTAAAGAAAAATAGCCCACAATAAATAGATACAAGATTGTAGGAACTATTATTAAAGCCTCATGTCTGTTGAACAATGCTGCACTCTTAAAGTTTTCAATCTGCCTGTATTTTTGTGGCACTCCAAACGTCATCCTCCTTGTCTCTGTTGAATTCAGCTGCCCTTTGAAAAGTACTTTGTGCTCCAGTGACTACTTTAAACTTTCTATTCACAAAATTAGACTGGACTCCTAATTTATTTTTCCAACGGAAAGTGTGAGTTGAAAGTGGTCACTGGCCCAAAAAACCTATGGTGAGAGCAAAGATGATTTTCTTGGGAAGGGGAAGTGATATTTGGTCTCTTTCTTTTTCTGTCCTTAAATCCCCTTTTCCTGCTAATTTCTTGTAACACTCCTGCTTCTTCCACCCTTCCATAGTCCCAGGACCCTGCAGTTCTTACACCTCTGCCTGGAATTTCCTTTTTCCAGACCTACAGCAGTAAGGTTTCCCTTTTTGCAGCCATCTGATGCCATAAGAAAGAGTAGGCCAGGAAATAAAGTATTGTCTGGGACCTTGACTGAAACTGGTTTGTGACTCAAATTTTTGTCTCTTACAACTGTGGAAAGACTGACTGGGAGAATGTCAATGAAGTAAATGAGTGAATGGGATGAAGGAAAGCATGTATAGTCAAAGGAAGTGGAAACTATTAAACCATTCCATTTGCTTCACAGATGCTTATGTGTGTTTCAAAAATACATGTAAACACATGTACAGACATAGTTTAATATGATGGAAGAAGAGGAAATGTCTCTTCCTTTCAGAGTATAACGGGATCAGATTTGTAGGTCTGTAATATCCAGAAGGCACAAACATAATCAAAATATATTTCTATACAACAACCTTTTTTTTTTTCCTGCAGTACCTAATACATTTTAACCAACCTGTAATGAATGAATAGTTTTTTGAGTAAGGGGATGGCATTTTATGCAGTCAGCTTCTTCTCTAAAAGATCTCTCTAGAGGTCCACTATTACTATCTCAGTAACTACTCTTATTCAAAAAATCGTAATTTGAACAACCCTAGGTGACAAGGGCTGTTCTGAGAAATTTTGTTTCTGCATCAATACCTCCTTGGATTTATAAAAAAATTCTTGCTTTGATATCTACCAATTTTCCTGTTAAAGGTCATCAGGGAGTTTGAGGCTCACAGATTCAAATTCCTCTGCTGCTTAAAGATGTTCCATTTTTCTTTAGAAAAATCTGGATGAAATTCCATTTGGTGGGAAGGCTCTATCACTTGGGTCCTATGGTAACTGTACACTCTGAACACCTCATGCAAAGACATTATGCTGGCTTTTAGCAGGTAGGGTGAATTCCATTCTTAGTGAATATGACCCAGGTGCTAAAAAGCTATAGCTGAAAGTGCTAGGTTAAAAGCACGTCAGCTAGGTACATAAATATTACATGCCTATATCTTTAATGGATTCCTGTCGTAGACTTGCTTTGTTTAAAGATTTCCATAACCCTGCTGATTTATTGCATCTTTTCTAGAAGTATGCTGTTAGCAGGAAACACAGTTGAAGTACTTTCAATCATGTTGGAGGATCATTATACTTTCACTTGAATAACTAATTAGTTGCAAGGAATTAACCACTGCTGTTTAGCACAAAAACACTTCCAAGAAGGCCTTTTATTTTGTTGTGGAAAATGACCTCAGGCACTTGAGGAGGGGGGCAGAAAGGAGAAATAATGATCCTGCTGTCTTTTAATATAACTTTTGTTTTAAATTCAACCTGATAAGTAGCAGGCAGCATAGCTGTCTCAATAGAGCAGTGCACTCAGACTTGGGATAAATACATTCTAATGTTGCTGATCCCATGGATGTAATGGCTGACCTCATGCCACAGATTGAAACCAGTTCAAGGTTCCAAATACTGTCCCTTAAGGCTGTGGAAGACAGATATGAGACTGAGGAACAAATAAATCAGTGAATAGGATGGAAGGAAGAATACAATATGATCAAAAAATGGATATAACCAGTCTGTTCAAGTCTCTGGAAATTATTTTTCTCATTGTGAAATGTGGATCATGTTTAATTGGTGTATGAGGGTCTAGTCTGAGTGTTTTGCATAATATCTCAGTATTGTTGTCATACGCTGTACACTGCTAATGTAAGACACAGTGAAGTGAAGAAGGAAAATAAAGAGCTGTTAAAAAACTTAGTAATTTGCCCCACCTCTCCTAGGGAAAAACTGGAAGGAAATTGAAGACAAATGGTTTCTAAGATGTTGATTCTTCTCTAATATGTAAAATCCATCAAACAAGGCATTAACAGAATGACAAATCCTGGTCACTTTTTCCTCTGGAACTGCAGTTTTACCCCTGCTATTTGAGAAATAAACATATAAAATACATTTTAAAGTTATATTTAAAAACAAACCAAAAACCAGTAACCAGAAACAAACAAAACCCCCACAAAATAAAACCAAAACAAAAGAAAAGCAACTCAGGATGCATACACAAATCGTTTCCTTTCAGTCTTCCCCTCGTCTGTTGCAGAGGCAGTGAATTCCTCAGGTAGTTGGAGAGCGAGAGAAGTACCATTCAGTGCTGTGAGGGCAAGGAGAGGGCAAACTTACTGGTATTTCTTGCTCTCTCCTTCCTTTTCTCTGGCCACACTTGCAAGATTAGAAAGTGGAGTCTTCAATTTGTGTATCTGAGATGTGGTGATACAGAAATCCTGGGGATTATTCAGTGCAAAAAGGGAGTGGGCTACTGAAGTCATGACAAATGAGGGTTGCATTACCTCATTCCTATAATACTTCTGGCAGTTTTCCTCTCTCCTCTGCTCTTTACCTTCTTTTCAGTTTTTTTTCAAGCACCTGTCTTGGTTTATGATTATATTGGATTACCTGCATAATATTTTTGACACTTATAAATCCAAAACTTGCTGGATGCAGGTTTTTCCTTTTTTTCTTTTTCCTTTCATTTTGTCTTTGCAGCAATTACAACTGCTAATGGTTTTGTATTCAGTTATTCAGACATCCAGGATGTAGGCTGTTGACAGATGTCTTGGTTTTCTTTTCCCCTTTATAAAAATTTCTCTGGTTTGTTCCCATTATCTAATTTTGTTTTACTTGCTCTTCCATTTTGATCTGTAGTTGTTCAATGAGCTTAATGCACCTTCAAATAACAGATGCTGACTTTGAGAGTAGTTTCAAACTTCAGTTTGGATTTCTACCTGCAGTTTATTGTGTTTGTTTTAGTTCTCACTCACATCTTAATCTTGAAATTCCTTCCCACTCGGACACTTTTATTCATTCAATTCAAATATTGACTTGCTAATGTTCAGATATCAACTGTCCCTATGCTGTAGAAAATATGTCCTATGTACTCTTGTATAATCAAAAATAAGTGAAAAATGTGTAGTCTAAATCCCTCTAAATATCTAGGGAGAAGAGAATGTAAGACTTCTTTAAAGGATAAACTTTCAAATACAATTAAAATAAACAGACAAATGTGTCTTCCTTGCATTTGCACTTTAGTTATTGGATGAAATCACAAAACACAAAGCTGATCATGAATGAATCAAGAGCAGAATAACCCTAGACCTCTTTACTCGGAAAATTGTGTCTATGCAGATGGACTATGTTGAGCCAAGACACTGAAGGAGAGGCAGAGAAATATCCCTTTGAGTGGATTATAAAAAAAGGCATGTTAACTATGTTTCATTCCATTAGGAAACTGGTATGTATTAGTTGTGTGTAAATGAAGCTAATTTTAATATTTCAGTAGCTGTGCATTCATGATAGTTGAAAAGATCAAGTAAATGAGAAAGTGAGTTGGTCATGCATTTAAGAATCCTTGCTTTAGTTGGGCCTATGACGAGTAAGCCAAATTTGAAGGGATTAGCTAATAAAGCACATTTCAGGTGATTTCAGACAAATGGAAAGAAAGTTTCACTGTGCAAACTGGAAAAAAGGTTCTGATTTAGAGTGTGCTTGCTTGCCCGGTATAGTCCAGTAAGATTTTTTGGTTTTCCTCTTTCAACACCCTTTTCTCCTCTACTGAGGGTATAAACCAACCTTTCTCATTTCTCAAGGTCTAAATCTGTAAATATGATTTTATACCGGTAAGTAAATATGTTTCTGCAAAATTTTACAGTGCATGAGCATTGAAAGCTTGTACATCTCATCGATTCCATTTTGACATTCAGCAACAAAACATGCCTGCTTTTCTCAAATCATCAGCAGTTTTTCCTACAAAGCTGGTTGTGATGTTTTATAGTTCAAAAATCCTTATAAGGCTAGTGAATAAGTATAAATTCACTATCTTTATAATTACAAGGGCTCATTGGAATTTTGCAATTGAATGGAAAAAGGATAGTGTTATTGGTCAAAAAAATTGTGTTTTGCAGATTACATGGTGTCTCATGAAAATTCAGAGCTAACAGTTTTTCTTGCATTATGCCTTCTTTGTGTCTAAAATGTTTAGTATATACTAGATGTCTGTCAAAGACGCATAGTTAGAGGCTGAATGATGAACAATGTCTTTGGCATTCTGCCCAGGATTTTCTTTCCCACTCTCTTTTAAAAACAACAACAAAAAAAAAACAAACAAAAAAAAGAAAGTGGAAAAAATAATGCAGTTTTGGGGCTTAGAACCTACTCTTTCTCATTCTTTCTTGTGTTGTTTCTAGCCTTTGTATAGTACTAGTATCAACTATTCAATCAGCGTCTTTTAAAAGCACCTACCAGGCTGCCAGATTCCTGAAGCAGAGAAACTAGAAGATGCCAGAAATCAGTCACTCCATGCTAAATATCACTGCTGGCTCCACTCCCTGTCTCTCAGAGTCTGTAGAAATCTAATCTTCTGTTCTTTGGTGGAAAAATGACAGGATTTAAAAACGCCATCTGAAGTTGATGTTATGTAACAAATGTCTTGCCATCCTGCAGGGTTAAACTGGTCTCTGGTCTCAAATGGTAGCAAGGTCCTATTTTATTTCCTTTTGGTATCTTATATAACATAGAATGCCTTTATATTCAGCTATCATGATACTTATCACTCAGCTCTTCAATTGCCAAGACTTAAATTTAGTGAGGTTAGAAATTCTTCTATTTAAAAAAACGTATTTTGCTGTCAGTCAAGTCTAAATACCAATATCAAACTGCCTTGCATGTGTAGGGAATGCCAACCATCACAGAACCATAAAGCAGTTCAGCTTCCCCCAGCTTTCACCAACCAGATGATGTCTGTACAGAGTTGGTTGGTATGGAAATTAAAACAGCACAATATTAATCAGAAAAAGTAAAGCTGAAACTAATGTACAAACAAATTTTTTTCACAACCATAAATGCATCTTCATGGTATTTCCATTTTTTTTGTAGAATTAAGGGACCTTTCCAAAACTACCGAGGGCCATTTCACTGTATAAGAGAAAAGAATGAATTTTCCAATCATGCTTAGAATATGAAAATTTTATTTTACTAACTATTTAAAATAATCATTACAAAATTACCCTAGTATAAATCTGATCAAGCTGCATTATTTTGCTTAAATGTGTTCCACAGCTGGCTTACTAGCACATAGTACCTAAATCCAAAATCTGAATTCTCAAGACACACTATTCGGTGTTTGTTTCACTATGGAGGTGCCCAAAGCCCCTGACCACCAAAACAGCTGCCAGAAGCTGGCAGCTGCCCTGTGGCTTAGGCCAGACTGGCACTGAGCACCCCTCTGCAGAAGTGCCCTGCTGGCCTCACTTCAGGGTGTCTTGCACAACAGGCTGAGGGAGCCTCTAGTTCCCTTCCCCTGTGCTTTCTGCTCCTATGAACATTCATTGGACCAAATCCTAAAGATGAGGGAAGTTCATGTCTCAATTATCAAGCTGTAGCTAAGCATATTCCCTATTGCCAACTGAATATTTAATTGCTCTTTGCAAATTGTAAAAGCTTATTGAGGAGGCATTTGAGAGTATCTCTCAATCAGAATATGTGGTTGTAGGTACAGGGGAAGGGATTTGGGTTCAAAGTCCCATCAGTAAAGCTGGAATTTGAATCTAGGTCTTCAATGCCCTGGATGGGTAAGCGGTACCTTGAGAGGAAGGCAGTAGAAGTGCCTTCTCCTTTGCCAGTTAGAGAAGAGTGTTTTCAAACTCCAGGAGAGAGATCCTGGTCATCTCGCTATAATAGCAGTAACATGAAATCCAAAGTTTCAAGGCTGAAATTCTAGACCTGTGACTTTCAATATTTTCCCTCCTAACTTAGGAACACTCTCATCAATCTACTGATTTATGAGAGTCCTCTTATGAGGGTAGTTCTTTAAACAATATATGTAGCTGTTGCCTAGATAAAAATCTCTATAGATATTTTACGTATAGATGCTTGGAAAATAATCACAATATTTATTATTTCTATAACTTCAGTCCTTCCTTTGCTCTAACCTATCTTTAGGGCTTCCCCTTTTCTCTTCCCTCTCCTCCTCAATTAGGAAACCGATGCAATAATTGTAGGGTTTAGTTGCTTCTTTTTGTCTTAAACTAAGAGGCTAATACATTCTTTGCTTGATGTTCTCTTTCTTCTTAGGCCTAACTTGATATCGCTCCTTCTGTGGAAGTGACAGCTCCTGAGTGAGGTGTGACATGGCACAGCCAAGAAATCTGTACATGGGATATGTTTTCTCCAGCTGGATAGTTCTCCAGGAATAAGTTTAACAGGTAAACCAGAATCACAAAATTCTGTTCCCATTATAAAAGGGTTTAGCTTCCACTTCTAATTTTAGAACTCTAATGTATGAACCCAGTATTTATGCATATGACTTTGATAGCTGAAAATGTTAGCATATGAATTTGAGGGTCTGAGGATTGTTATTATGCAAATTAGCTGTTAGCTAAGCCACACTGAAAGTAAACCTAAGAAGATAAAAGAAAATTATATTCATGTGTACCAAACAGCAGAGTTTATTTCTATTTATTGCACTGCCAGTAAATAGTCAGATGGCCCAGATGAAACCAGAAAGCTCATCATATCTTACAAGTATTTTTCTGGAGTTAAAACACTGGAAAATAGTTCTGAGAGATTCCTTGTTTTTAAGATTATTAATAATGGAGAATTACTAGTGGGAGCAACCTATAACTACCAAAGTATTATTTCTCCTATTATTTTTTTTTAAAACAAACAAACCAACCACAAAAACAAACAAACAAAAACAAAACAAAAAACCTCCTACCAAACCAAAAAAAGTCTTTGATAACTTTTATTTTGAAAATTTTATGTCCCACCTTCAATGTATGGGAGTCTTAAGTCTTGCTTATCTCTGAAGTTGAACCTTTAGAAGTGCTATGCAGTTTTCTTCTCCGAGTACATCATCTAGAGTCTGTTTTAAAAAAGGGCAATTTTCTTTTTTAGATGGGAATTTTCTAAGAAAGAATTTTCCTTTTCAATTGATTTTGAGGGGAGTTAACGGTGTGTTTTGAGCTTCCTTATCCATTTTCACCTGCTTTAGTATGTTGGTAGACTACTTTATTATTGAAACATTTTGCTGATATTTTTTGTTTATTAGTCAGAAGAGCAGATAATTGAAAATAATTTGGATATTCTTCTCTAGGTGCCTTTGGGTATACTTGGAAAAACTCATTGTAAAAATATGTTATAGTATGAATCTTGCTGACTGTCATTTGATTTTTTTCGTTCGTTAATTTGAGACAATAAAGGAGAACAAATGTTGCTTATGTAAAATGAGACTAACTGCAGAAACACGGAAAACATGTCTATTCTTGTGAGAGGTGTGGTGTGCAATAGCTTATGATGAGCTGCAGTTGAAGAGCTGTTGTGACTTGGATGCTGCGTAACACAGGTCTGGTAGAGCTACTGTTTCTGATTGTGTATTTCCTCCCCTCACCTTCCCTGTATCTTCTCCCACCACTGCAGCTCTGTCCTACATTATCACTTTGTGGAGGATGAAGAGTTTATGGGGGAATACTAGTTTGCAACAGAAGCATGCTTCCAACTCAGCAGTAATGATAAATATCAGAAATATGTTTCTAAAATGTGCTACAAGGAGGGGAAAAAGGGAAATAATAGCCTCAGGAGCTATTCTGTTGTGAATTGTGGCAATTTAGATTGCATCTCAAGGGTTTATGTGCCTGTGGCTTATGACAAGTTGGTAATTATAAACTGCAGATACCTCAGTGCACTGTTTATGTAATTCCTTCTTAACTTGTCATGAATATTCGCTTGAGATGTGACCAGTCAATAAAGGCACTTTTTTTTTAGATCCAGAACACTGGCATAGATGTTTCTATGGGTTGGGGTTTGTTTCCATCCTGAAGTTTGTCCATCCATATTTTTCCTTCAGAACAAGGTTAGATAATTAATGATGAAAATTGAAATGTTTTAACTGTCAGGCACATGATTAAAGATGTCTCAAAATTTGCAGTTTAGAAAGAGGTGTCTGGATGAGCTCAGCAAAACAGCTCACAGATTATGTTAATTCATCTTCAATCTAGAGAAGTACCTATGGCAAATTTTCTGATTATGAAAGTAGTTATTAAACTGATATGGGAACTCTTTATTGTAGTAGCTTAAATTTTATTCTAATTTGTTTCATTTTCATATCACTAAATCTACAGCAATATTTAAATATCATAGGTACAGTAGCCCTGCTAACAGTTTCTCTACAGTCCTATGAATCTGAGTGATGGTAACTAGTGAAAAGCCAAGAGTGACTGATAGTTTCTATGTCATCTTCTTTAGTCCCATCGTGTGTCTCTGAATACAGATGGCTGTTACTTGCTTATGCAATCAATAATTAAATGGAAGGCAGCAAGGAATTAATTTAGACAAAGTTAGACAAAGCAGGAAAATATCTCCCACTGTCTTAAAGCAAATGAGCATATAGAGATATTTTATCAGAAAATTCAAAATTTGGTCACTGAACATGACTAAATTTAAGCAGATCTGAATAAAAGGGGATCTTTGAGACGTAAGCATAATAGACCTTTTTGATGGTAAAGAGTGAAAAAGTATTTTACAGTGTCAAGTATTTTTGTCTGTTTGCTGAAACTCCCAGAGCAAAAAAATTCTGTGTAGTCGAGAAGCAAACCAAAATATTTTTGCATGGTTTTTTTTAAAGGCTTGTTTCCATCAGCACTCCATAAATAATATCTGCTTAAGAATTTACTGACTTAAGCATTTAATTTTGTGTCTTTCTACACAAGTGTTAAAGAATGCATGCACTGGAAAAGTAGTAGCCTATTTCATTTTGATACATACTATATTGATTAATAAATAGTATTTTTCTTGCATTTAAAAAGGAAGAAGAAATGAACATATAGTGTAACTTGAGACTTGTGGTTTGTAAGAAGGAAAACAGAGGGTAAAGTTGATTCTCACTTACTTTTGGCTTGTGTTTATATGAAGTTTCTTTCCTTATTCTGTCACAGTAATCAGCCAATTTCTATTGATGATGTCAACAGGGGTGTATCAGTAAGCTTGAAAATAGGCCTGACTTCTTAGTTTACAGCAGGAATAGAGGGGAAGGTATTTCCCAGTAAGGTCTTTGATTTTATACCTGAAACAGAAATTACAGCCAGCTAGTGGTCAAGTGTGAATTGAATCTTTGTAATGTAATACCACGTCTTATAAGCAGATGTCTGAAGAGAATACGTAGTATTTTTACCTTTATTTAAAGGCCAGTGATCAAAATCTTTATGGAAACAACTAAAGGAGGCAAACTCTTTACTTAAGAACTGCAATCAAGCCTAGTATCTTTTAATAGATACGTATAGAGGTTTGTCATATTCACTTACAAACAGTGATTGTTCTGGGGTAGCTTTGGGCTAAAAAATATGTCCTCAGAGTAGGTTTTCGGAAAGGCCAAATATTACTCTGTTCTCAATAAAGTTAAATAGGAACTCTTATGCTGATGTTTGGAGTTGAAGCTAGGAAAGGCTAGTTACTTATGTGCAAGGAGGAATTTCAGATCAAATCATCAGAACAAACCATTAGTACTTGGAAGGAATCCACTTCAGGCTGACTGCACCAACTACTGAAGAGCGTCTAGTGAATGACATTAATTTAAAAGAAACTAAATATTAGTAAGGTATTGATTAATGTGGTCAGATTAAAACAATGCAAAAACTGAAAGCATCTTGAAAGGACCATCCATGGCTAGATTCAGTGATCATTACTAAATCATTTATTACACCATTATGTAATGGTCTAGACTAAATTGAAATCATTTAAATGAGAAACCATCAGGTAGTATCTGACATGGCACAGCTAATTCTTTTTACTGCGGAGACCATAAGTCATGAAGAACAGTTAAAATCCATAGCTAAAATGCATGTGTTCTTGCATGTGTTCTTCCACTTTAGTCATTGGTAGATTATGTAAACCTGTGCATAGAGTTGTTATTGAAAACACATTTAAAGTTTTGTCTCAGAAGATTACTGGCATGTTGCAGAGGCTGCTATCTCCATTCTTGGTGATGTTTAAAAATTGAATGGACAAAACACCCAGCACAGGGTGATTCCAGGCTTTGCTCTGGTTTGAACAGGACTTTGTACTATATGAAGTATTGAGGTTCCCTCTGACCTCACTTATTTCAGGAGTCTCTCTGATTTCAGAGTATTCCTTTTTGAGTATATGTATCTATGAGCCTTATGGAACTACTTCAGAGGCCCTTCTGTTGATAATATTTCAGACTTTAAAGGAGATCTACGTGTGGTTTTTTGTCATCTGTTTGAGAAGAACTGCTTTATCTTAAGGATGCTCTGAGCTTTCTGTCCTAAAGGTCAGGAATAATAAATATATATTTTTGACTATTGACATTTTAGAAAAAGCAAAATTACATTTAGGATACTCATATGTAAGCATAACTTTCTCAAATGCCTGTAGTATGCTGTAGTTTTTGTTGTAGATGTTGGATTATGACAAGGAGTGAGTGAATAGTTGGGCAGAGTCGTGTTTTGCTTTCATACTCTACTTCCCGATGCCAAATCATTGTAGCTTTGGATGATGTTTAAACATGAGTGCAGGGGAAAAAATAAAAGAAATAAAGAACCTAGTTCATTCTTAAAATAGAAAATATTCTTTTGACCTAGGAAAAAAGTAAAATAATTTCAACATTTCAAAAGAAAATTGTAGGCTATTTATTCTTGGTCCCCTCCCGCTCCACTTAGTGGAAACTGGACTGTTGAATATTTTTAATTGCACTAGGTAATATTGGCTAGTTTAGAACATGTTCAAAAAAGTAAGTGGACTGATGTCCATTAATATCCATTAATGTACTTTGCATTGCAGAAAATAAGAAACTGTGAAATCTTGAAAATTCTTCCTTAGATAAAAAAATCCTTTCTCCTTAAGTGGACCTGGCTGTTTAAGGCCTGCAAGTGGGATATCAGTTTATAGGAGCAGAAGTTCCCAAAATTCAGTTTTGTGACCTTGAAACAGCTTTCTTTGGTCTTTTGCGATGAAAAACAAGTTTTAAATGCAAGCTAAAAACCTGGATTCGGTACCTAGCTCTGTTAGTGGTTTCATATGACTAGTTTACCTTCCTTTTAAAAAAAAATTAGAAGAAGAAATGTCTCAGAATTTGTCATACAATTGTTAAGAAATTTGAATGCATGCTCTTCTAAGTTGTTCTCAAAATGCAAGTTATTTAATCAATACTTGTTATTAAGTGTACATATGTATAGGTCAATAAATATTTGCTTCTGGAAAGCTGTGTTTCATCTGGATTATTTATTATATCTGGATTGTCCAGTACAACTGGATTATTTTCCTAAAAGTGGAAAAAAAAATAAAAAATAAATAATAATAATAAAAAAAAAAAAAGAAATGAAAAATGCCACCTAATCTAGTTTAGAAGTTAGTTTGTTTAATGAACATTATTTCTATCTGACTCCCTAACCATATCCTACCTTTTCATTTTAAATTGTCCATGAAAGTTTTTTATCTGGCTCTGTACTACTTGTAGGTCTAAAAATTTTCTTGGTGTAAACAGGAGGCTTGGCTATGTGATGAATGAAGTATTGCAGCCGTCTGAGCAAGAAATTTCAGTGGAGTCTAAAGATAGACTTGTCTCTTGTATCTATTCTTTGGCAGAGAAAGAGGGTGATTGACAAGAAGTACAGTATATGAAAGAACAGTTAAAAAACACTGACATTATAATACAGTGTCTCATTGGGTGATGTGGTGTTTTGACTACATGGCTGAAGTAAGTCTATAATTTAAATGCCATTAATGGCACAAAAAGCAATAGCATGGAGACAGGAATACTGTAAAAATCTCTGAGTCTGTACTTACAATGCAGATAAAATAGCCCTTTGAACTTGTGGTGCCAAATGTTGTCAAAAGTTACCATTCTTAGATGAGGAAAGCAGTTTCTGTTTTTTGTGGTGTATTATTTCTTCCCCTCCTCCTAGCACGGACAGGCATTTTCTGTTTCGGTTGCTTGGCTTGTGTCACTACAAAGATCTCAGGCAAAGGGAGGCTGCTTGTATTTTGCCTGACTCTTGTCCTGTTCACACATTCAGTACAGAATTCACTATTGTGAATAGTCATGACTATGTTTTCTTTGTGCTCGTTGGCTTTTGAATATGCTTCTTTATACTTTTACTAATGTAACACACAGAACTAATTTCACCAGAAGCTATTGGTGTTTAGCTGTAACAGAGTTACACATAGTCCTGTGACTGCATCCCCGTTATAATATGTCATTTGTTTCCACTGTTGTAATGTTCTCTGCCTTTTGGACTTGTCTTTTCTCTTGCTTTCCTCCTTTTCTTTTTTTTTTTTTTTTTTTACAATAGAGGAAAATATTTTATGCCAAACAAAGATTTAAGAAACAANTTTTCTTTTCTCCTCTTTTTTTTTTTTTTTTTTTTTTTTTTTTAAACCCATGCTTTAAATTATAACTGGCTTTATTTTGCTTGCTGAACTTAACTGTGGCTAAGCACATGTTTCTGTACCCTCACAGAAGCCAAACATTTAATGCACCTTAGTGTAATGTATGCTGTAATTGTTTGCCAAATTGGAGCGAGTCTTTCCAGAAACAGTTCTTGATCTTTGAGAACCTTGGAAAATGTGTACAGTAACTGTAAAGCTTTTAAAGATGTATTTCAAAAAAGAAGAAATGCTATGTGAGTGAAACTTGTTTAAAGCTCTCCAGCATATGTAGCAGGAGACTGTTGTGATAGTTGCGTTAGTTCTTTATGCTGATAGAATGCAAACAAAAGAATGAAGCTTTTGTAAGCTGTACTCAGTTGTTGTTTTTTTTTTCTTTCAACTCCTTCATTGTATCTAAGTCTCTTACTATACCACATGTATACTGGATGTTTCCAGTGTTAACAGAGTTTAAATCCACCTTCTTTTCTGTGAATAAATCAAAACTAAGTACTAATAGTTGCCAAAGGCATAGGTAGGGGCTCTCAGAGAAGTTGCCTCTCTATATAGGAAAAGACTCATGTTCTAAGTGTGGTAAATATGTGCATGTATCTATGCCTTTCTTTCCTCACTTAAAAACAAATCATACCTAAAACTGAATGCGTATTTCTCTGCTAGAATATACGCGACATGGTTCTACTTTATGCTGAAGGTACAGAGAAGTGAAGAAAAATAAAGCTACTGCATTAATTTATAAACTCTGGATCTTAACAGAATTTATTTATTCAGAATTATCTTTATCTGGTATCTGTCATATGTAGCTATCTTTCAGTAGCAATCTCTTTCAAATCTGTGATAATCGAAGTAGCTTTTTACTGCTCCTGTGCATTCATATAACAGCTCAAGTTCTTCCAAATCTAGTACTAGAACATACAAAAAGAAATCTTTTCACTGTTTTGGTATTGAAAGGAATCTCGATCAGAATAGTAAAAAAAAAAATGCACAAAGGTACATCGGCCAAGTGAAAGCAATTGTCTGTGTTTATTCCTACCTGAATATTAGTGAAGAAAGATTTCACTTCAACCATTTGGTGTGGCTACTGCAATCAGTACTTTATAGTTTCAGCAGAGGACAAGGGGGGTTCTCTGAAGAAGTACTTAGTGGCTCTGAATAAAGTTTCTTTGCCAGGTAGACCAATAATTCTAACTAGAAGTTAGGCCTGTAAGTTATACATTTTGGAAATTTAAGTTTTGTCAACTTCTAACAGCAAATGCAAAAGATATAACTTTGGAATATGTTGGGAAATTGTACTGGTTCTAGTATCTGTCTTGTAGAGGTTATGGTTTTCTTTCTTATTATTTGGAAGTGTCATGAATAAAATCTTGGTCTTGGGGTACAAGTATCGAGAAAACCTGGTGTCCTTACATTTCCTTTTGTTTTTTGACTGCCCTGCCAATGTGCTACTATGTCTTCTTGTTACCATTTCTTTCTGCTTGACAGTGTAACAGAAATCATGCAAACAGAAATGAGATTTCTTTTTTTCAGTCCCTTCCATACTGTTTTTTTCTTGCTAATTCAAATCCATCATTACCTATGAAATTCTTTGGCTTAGTGTGACTGTACTTTTTCACTATGGCTAGTCACAGTGATTAAAATAACCTCTTGTATACCAACTATTGAAAAAAACAGTAGTTCAAATAACTAGTGGCCTCTAACTTTTTGTGTTGAATTTTCTGTTTTACAGACTTGGGTGTGTCTGTGTGCATAGCTCATGGTTTATCATGATACTTACCATGGATATGCAACCTACAAGTGTGAATTTTGGGTAAACTTTTGCCTCTTTAGTTTTTATTGTTTTTCCATGCAAGATAAAGATGACAGGAAATGCCTCATGGTTATTGTAGAATTTAAATATGTCAGTTGCTGAAAATAGTGTTGGAGGGGACTATGTGCTTTCAAAATACTTATAATTTTGCTTGTGACTTTTGTAAAATAATGATTTCTTTCTTAGCACCCTTGTCATAAAAGCTTGGACTGGCAGGCTAGGAATTCTTTCTGCTGTTCTTGAAACCCATACAAAACTAGAATTTACCTAGAGCTTGATGACATATGCTGCAACCCTCTTTAAGGTAATGGAAGTGTTTGTAGAAGTAGTAAGGGTCAGGAAGACCTTAGGGGTATTATAACAGCTGCTTACAAATAAAATTGCTAATACCTCTCAGGGGTCACAGGCTTTGAAAGAAAAGCTCTGTGTTTTAATATTGTAGCTATAATCTTAAATCTAAGTTTTAACAGGTTCTAGTAGGAAACTTAGGGGAAATGCTAGAAAAAATTCCAGCATATTTGCGTCACCTTCCCCCACTTACTTGGTCTACATGTTCTTCGTAGTGCTCAGAAGGAGTGGGTATAATTGTTGGACGATTTTTAAGAACAGAAGGAACTTTGAAATTAAAAGCGTTGAATAAAATATTTTGGAAATGGTCATATGTTTGCCCATGTTAAGTTATTAACAGATTTGAAACTATCAGCTTAAATAATATAGAAACAGTATTCTGATCTCTTTGTCAATATAATCTGTGCCCTTCATGAAGCGATAAAATATGCACTTCACTAAGATAGACTGGTACTTATCTTTTAACCTGTAGTACTGTCACTGATACTTCTTCAAAGACTCTGAATGGAAGGAGGATTTATGGTCTTTAACGTTACACTTCCTACTCTTCTGTACTCAGAAAACTATTGTAACAGCATAATCAGCAGAAAAAATTAATGAGTTGCTGAAATAAGTGAAAAAATAAATATGAAGAAGCCAAAAAGCTCAAGGATTAACCAACAATTTAGTTAAGAGCATTTGGAGATATTAGGATGACATGCACATACTTCATACAGAATAGCCAGACAGTTTTTGGAGTAGTATGTAGTGTCTATAGTCCTGTGGGAATCTGCGAAGCCAAATGAGCAGTAATTTAATATTTAGTGAGCCACAGTCCTGTGATTTACCTGCACAGAAGAGAAAAAATTGTAAAGGAGTGCATGTGCATGGGAAAAAAGCTAGAGAGTGCATGACAGCTGTTATGCTATAGAAATTAACTTCATCTGGCTTCGTTTACCTGTTATAGATCAAGGCTGCAAGTCGTCATTTCCCTGTCATGTGACAGAGGTGGGCCAAAGAGAAATTAATACATTTTCTTGCCCTTGTTGCCGAAAACTCTCTGTGAGGAATAATATGAAACCAAAACAGAATTTGAGAGAAATAATGGCTAGCATTTTCCAAACCTGCTTTTAAATATGATCAGAAAATGAGTTAGTGAAAAAACTCTTCTTAGTTGCAGGTTTGGTAAAATTAGTCTTAGGTATAACACTATTCTTCTGCTTAAGAAATAATTTCTGAAGTGAAAGTTCAGAAGTGAAATTTCTGAAGTTCTTCATGCTCAACGGGTTTTTAAATATAAAGTGAATGTGCACGGTAACTCCATACCATACAAGCACATTATGCACTTAGATAACTTTTTCCTAAAAAATACCTTGTACACAAGCACTTATTTCAGTAACCAAAAGGGTTTTTGCTTTTCTACGAAAAGCCCTGAGTATACTTTGAGGAGAGCATAGTTCTCTTCCTGATGTAGCAGTGCAGTCCCAGCTGCCTTCGTGAGAGCAGAATTCTAGATATTCCTGTTTTGCTGTATGGAGCAGTGCTGTCATTTTTGGACAGCAAGGATATGATTTGGCTATCTGATAATATTGTATCTGTTGAAATATCTTCACTCTGGCTGTATTTATGTTGATATACACTATGAAGAAAACTGTATTATGGAACGCTGGCTTTAAATGCAGTCATATTGCTCAAGCGAGTGTAAGATGCACCTGGATCTAAGGAAATAATAATGGCATCTCAAATTCCGTGCAAGAGGGGTATATTAGGTAACAGCCAATGATTTGAACCTGCCATTCATAGAATCATGTAGGTTGGAAAGGACTTTTCAGACCAAGTCCACAGGTAAACCTAACACTGTCAAGTTCACCACTGAACCACCTCTTTACGCACTGCATCTACATTTATTAAATATTTCCAGGGATGATGAATCAACCACTTCCTGGGGCAGCCTGTTTCCAGCTGTGATTTTTTTTTTTTTTTTTTTTTCCTAATATCCATTCTAAACCTCCTCTGGAGCAACACAAGACCATTTCCTCTTGTCCTGTCACTTTTTTAGCTGGTAAAAAAGACAGACACTCATGCTACCTTTTTTTCAGGTAGTTGTAGAGAGAAATAAGGCCTCTCCTCAGCATCCTTTTCTCCAGGCTAAACAACCCCAATTCCCTCAGCTGCATCCATCCTCCTCGTAGGATTTTTTTTCCTCTTTGTCATGCTGCTTGCTTGCTCTAGTCATGATTACAGTGTGTAAAGTGTGTGTACAGGGGTTAAGGTTTGAGCAACCTGCTTTAGTGGGAGGTGTCCCTGCCCATGGCAGGGGGGTTGGAACTCAATGATCTTCAAGGTTCCTTCCTACTCTAACCATTCTATAATTCCATGATTCTAAGACAAAAAGCCCATCTATGGAAGTGTTTCTAGATGTTCAGGTCTGGTGTTTCTCCTACTGTTTCATGGTTCTGTTTTTATTAGACACTAAAAGCTTAATAAAGCCTGAATTCAGTAAAAACAAAGAATGTGAGAACAACTTTAGTCGTGGTTGTTTCCATCTTTTTGGTATTGTTTCAGAATATATTCTACCATGGTTGAATATGCCTGTGTTCAAATCTCATGACTGGGTTGAGGGCTGGATTACTTCTACACCTCATTAACCGATTAAAAGCTGTGGATAGTCTGATTGTGGGTCATCATTAAATTGTTGTGACAGATCATTTAAATTATTTTAAATACCCTAGTGAGCAGTTGATCAAGGGAAGAAAACTTCTTAGGTACTACCTACAACTGCCACTTGTGGCAGAAGTGGAATGCCAAACATGAATTTCTTCTGCATTCCCAAAATCTGCTTGGCCACTTCTATTTTTCTAAACTGTTTAGCTGGAAAATGGCACCTTTTTTGTTTGTTGGTTTGGTTTGTTGTTTTTGTTTGTTTGTTTTTAAACTTAGAAGATGTAGCAAAACAGGGCCTTGATTTCAGGAGATGATGCTGATGTATTATGGTAACTGTCAACAGTATACAGCTCTGCCTTCAGGATAAGAAAAATGGAAATGATGATTCCCGGATTACTAGAATCCTACTTTGTTGGAGAAAGACTGAAGGGGCTGACATGGGCTTAGGAGTATGGAGAAAAGGATCTTCTCTCCCTTCTGGGCATATGGAGATGAATATTCACTTTGCTTTGTGGTCTAGCTTTATTACTAAATGCTCAAGCAAGCCTGGAGGTATTTCCTAAATGAGGCTGCAACTGTATAGCTTTTAAACTCGATTAGCCCTCTCCTGTTTTCTGCACATAGCATCAATTATAATGGAGTTTGCTTGGCTATGTGATAAAGAAAAGGTGTGGGGGTCCCCACAACCAGCCCTCTTCTTTCCCTGTAGTGTGGTGGTGCAGCTGCATCTTATGTGGCCCTTTGGTAGCAGCAGATATGTCTCCAGAATCTTATAATGTAAGTTGCTCTTAAAGGGGGGATGCTAGCAAAAATAATCATTCAACAGCAAAGAAATAAGTGAGTTAGCTTCCACTACCTGACATGAGAATTCTTCAGAGAAGAAAGAGTGCCGGAACTGGGCTGTGCTTTGTGTAATATTGACATGGTGAGTTGGCCCAAGTGTGTTTCTTCCACACAGTGATCTTCTGAGGCTTGTGGTCTTCTGTAAAATGCAAACTTGAGAGAAAGCAATCCTATCAAAACTATTACTAATACCAAGAAAAAGCGTCCTAAGAAAATTTATATTCCCAAGAAAAAGAACAGATTAGAGTGCATTTAACAAAGCAGTATAACTGATGTTACCATTAAAAAAAAAAAAAGTCACAAAAATTAAGAAAAAACAACTAATACCTGCCTTAAGGAAAAACTCCTTTGTTAGGGTTCAAGTACAAGAAAATACTTGGCCTGTTTTAAATGGCAATGTTTTTATAATATGTTTTTGTTGGATCACAATCTTGTCTTTTTTCTGTTTGATCTAAAAGTCGAACTCTGTTAATTTAACAAATTAACGTAATGCATTAAGTTTGTAATATGATTAAAGATATTACTGGAACTTTATAGAAAGAATGAGTTTTTCCATTCTGATAGGAGTTTTTCCCTGCAATTGCAGCTATATACAAAACTGTAACTATATCTGATTGAAAATTTAATTTTTAGGGTTTTAATTTTTTTTCCTGTGTGGGGAAAATGCAAGATGTTTTGAAGAAACATATTTTTCAAAAGAAATTTTTCTGGGAAGGTCTTTTGAATGAGGAGAAGAAAAAAAGACCCCTTGTTGCCCAGAATAGTTGGTAGTCTGGTGGTTTTGGTGCCTACAGAATATCAGAGCTCTGTTGTTGTTGGAGAAGGTCCTGGAAACCTGGGTTTCTTATGCTCTGTGTGAAAGTTTTAATGATCTGACTACTGTTGATCAGGACAGTGATTGTGCTGCCTAGTTTTTCTCCTTTTTTTTTTTTCCTTTGCTGTGACCTCCTTTCTCCCAAAGAAAATTATGGTTATTTAAACATACCTGTCTTTAGTCTAACATAGAATAAAAAAATTTCAAAACCTCTTTTTATCTCTGTGATCTTAACAGTAATGCATAGATGTCTATGTTTTCTAGTAAAGAAAAAACTATAATAAAGGTATAGAGTTTTTCCTTAGCAATGAAGTGAAACAACTGTATGTATATGGAGAGAAAGGATCTGTAGCTGTGGCTAAAGGTCTCTGCTTGGAACAGTGAAAAATTCTTGCATTTATTCCACTGAGTCTTGCAAAGAAACATGTCTGTGTACTTGTATATGTACTTAATAGTTCACTTTATTTACACATAATGAAAACTAAAACTAATATTGATAATGTGATGTGTACTTTAAAAAAAAAAAAAAACCAAAAAAACAAAAACACAACTGTGAGGAAAAAAATCCTGCTTGTAAAGATCTTTGATTATTTTTTTATTCTTCCATAATCTGATATAAAAGAATCTCTTACATTTGTATAAAAACATGCAAAACCTAACCTTTTATTGTCAACTGTTACAACATCTTTTTTGAAGTGCAAATTGTAATTGAAATCAGTAAATGTCTTTCAAAAATTCAGTATGTGTGCTAAGATAACTTGAACGCAAGTATGTCTGACTTTCTTAGAGCTTCTATCGGTGGGGAAAGGTGATGGATCATACTCTCACAGGATGCGCCTCATATTTAGTACTTCATGTTCATCATTTAAATGTGGGTTTGGGTGTACTTCTGAATCATTACTTTGTAAAAAGAAATGAACATTGCCGTCCATCTCCAGATGGGTTTCCACCTTGTTTAAAGATTGGTGCTTATCTCGTTTATTCTTTAGAAAATTTCATTTTAATTAGATTCTGCTTTTCAGAAAAGCTGCTCTTCATTTTTAATTCAAGGGAACAAGAGGAGGTAGCACTGGGATGTATTTGATGTCTCTGAAATATTTCAGTCTCTCTCTCTTTAAAAACTCACAGCACTGTAACTTTGTCTTGAAAGGCTGCTGTGACATTCAGATGTTTGTTGGCTGGACTTGAAAGTATGCTTTGGATACTGTTTAGAAAATCTAGTGGCTCTTAAGTGCAATACACAATTAAAGGAAGTAATGCTCAAGAACTATTGTGTATGGATTGCTGCAAAATGCTTTTCTTTTAATGTTTTCAGCTTGCTGACCTGGAGAAAAGGTTGTCTCTACGTTTTACTCCAGTTATCTAGGTGAGATTCTTCATTTCAGGTTCTTTTTGGTTTTGCTTTGACCTGTTTTTACAGATTTTAATGCTGCCTGTTTAACACATGTGCAGTGAACAGCTGCAGTTCCTGCAGATGTTGTGAGCCAGTATGATTTTTATAACTACTTCTATGATATTCAGTCATGGAAGCCTTGATTTAGGAAAAAGAAATCATATTCAGTCATTGATATGTTCAAATGTCCTGACTTAGACCTAGAAAAAAACAGTATGGTATTTTCTGGCACTCTCTGTACTGAGCTGTCTCAGATGGTTTTCTTCTGTGGCTCTTAAACACAATCAGATAAAGTTTGGAGCCATTCAGTCATTGCACATTCCAAGTTCCTTTTCATATCTACAGCAACCCTGTTAATGCTACTTCTTTTAAAGCTCTTTGTTAGTAAATATAATCAGATAAAAGGCTATGTGCTCTGGATTTTTGCTCTGTAAAAGTCCATTAAATAAACACAGTATTATTAGCTGACTGACTTCTAAGCTCAGTTTTACCGAGTGAGGGTTTTAGTGGGCCGTTAACAGCTACAGGTATGGCTTTTTTGACTTCCTGATTTGGGGGGGTAATTTTGCTTATCAGATCACCTCTGCTTTCCTGATTCCTTCATGTATGAACTTGTCCTAAAGGAGAGCCACTTCTAACTGTATTTTCTTTATTATGAATGCAAAATTCCTACTAATCTGAAAATAACTTTAGAAAGCATATTCCACTGCAGTAGTGGCCATGATGCTAGTATTTTGTATCTGTACTTTTGCGTAAGAATTTCATATACTTAAAATTTGCAGTTGAGTTTCTTTTGGAGGTAAATTTCAGATGGGCAAACCTCAAACAAACTTGCATCAGTGTGCTTACTTGGGAATTAAATCTGATGTTAGGTCTGTATCACAGTGTGTGTCTAGAGAGGGGAGTTAAACTGCAGTGCTAATCTTTCACATGGGTGCACTATGCCACTGTTTGCAGGACTTAGATATCTTAGTGTAGCTTTCAGATGGGTTTAATGCTCTCCTTGCTCTGGAAAAGTGTTTTCTGTGAGGTGTCCTAGACCTCCTTTTTATTTCTCCCATCTCTACAATCAAATCACTGTAACATGGGTATATGTGCGGACTCTTTTTCTTTTTATGGGAGTCGCTAAATAATGTTGTCAAGTTTGCCGAGTCAGAAATATAATCAACACTATACAAAGTACTGGTTTAATGACTGAGATTGAAAAGGGAATACACTACTGGTTAAGAGTGACAATGATGTATTTCCCAGAGGAAGGAATAGTAATAGTAAAGCCAGGACTTGTTGGTCTTATGGTCTTACTCTGTGCTGGTTCACAGCATTGCCTTTTTGTCCCTTCCTTATGCCCCCTGAAAAAAACTCCAGTTTGAGGGCAATTGGAAATGTAAGGATTTATCGTTCACTCTTTAAGAGACGTTTTTGAGCTCTTTTTCTTGCTAAGATGGAATGGAAACCATAAACTAATGGTAAATGTCAACTAACCGCTAGACTTGAAAGAACCAGCAGCTGGCTTCTGCTTAAGAAGCACAGAAACTGTGTGGGAGGAGATGTAAAGAACCTCCTCAAATACCCACTCTAACAGAGGGAGGAGGGAGGAGAGACTGTAGTGAATATAGGTTTTAACCTTTAGAATTCTTTTGCTGTTATCTCATATTCTTAGACATATGAAAAAGCAAAACGGTAATTGATTTGTTTCAGTTACAGGCATTAGACAAAGGCCCCATGCCACCTAAGATTAATTTCTGATAAGAAATGGGGCACTTTATCTGTATCAATTTTGTGTCTGTTAAAAATTTATGGTATGAATCTTATAAACATTTTTGAAATGTATTCAATGAATAATTGTTTGCAAGGAGCTTGAGTGTGCCTCAAATCAGATGCAGTGTTTCAATGCAGCAATATTAACAATATCATTAGAGTAGTACTGAAATGGTAGCACTTAAAAAATTCATCTGCCACAAATCTGAAATGATGGGTTTGTTTTGAGTACAAATAAATATAGGGGAAATAGATTGGGTAATATTAATTTGTGATGTATAAACTGAGACAAAAAATAGTCCACAGGCTCACAGTAATATAAATTGAAACAAATTTTAGGTTTGCAACACTCTTTGACGTAAAAACTGGCGAAGCAAGGCAACTAATGTTATTTCTACTTCTAACAGGAAGTCTATATACCTATACCTGCTGTCAAGGAAAGAAAAAGGGTTGATTTTGGGTGGTTTTGTTGTTTAAGAGACTCATTTTTACAATAATTCATAGATTCTTCATCACATTATGATATGGAAAACAATATACAGTCTCATTGGGTAATGGCACAACAATCTATACATATTTTAAAAAGATTAATTATAAATAGACTAGAAATTGAAGAGAAAAAGTTCTTATGAAAACAGTCAATGATAAGATACTCAACCAGTGTATCTGAAAAATGAGGTGGCAATCTCCCTGTTCTTTAATCAGAAAACTTTCTGAATCTAGATGCTGATCTTACTGGTCAGATGAAATGGCTCTCAGGGAATGGTAAATATTGTTTGCTATCTGAAGACTGTTTTTTTTTTAAAGAAAAAGTTAAAAAAATAAAAAAGAAGTAGTAGAACTGCAACTCTGTAATTTCACCTGCTCTTCTTTTAGAAGCGTCCTTTCTTTTTTGCTGACAACTCCCACTATGGAGCACTTGTCCACAGTCCCAGGAATTACTATTAACTCCCCAAGACGGGGGTGGGAAATTAGACGTGGTGAGCAAGGGCTGGAAGGGTACCAGCTGGAGGATATTTGTGACAGATAAGAATAACAGGAAGAGAGAGAGAGAAAAAGAAATGGTCAGCACTTTTGCCTTCTTAAAAATGGGGTACAGATGACTTGCTGTTATGTTTTTGCAATGCCTTGTTTCCAGACTGCTGGGTTAGTCAGCCACATCTTTAATTTGCCTGGTCTATAGCAGCTGCTTCTGCTGCTACCACAGAAAGAGAAATTATAGTTTTCAAGCCTTCATTTCATCCCTCTTACGTATAATCCTCAAGTTCCAGTCTGTCTGACCACTTGACTAGGCTTTTGTAATTAGTAGGTCTTTTTGGGGGCCCTTAAATGTATTTCTCATGTACAGAAACACTGAACAGCCTTGGAAACTCTTGATGAGATGAAAAATATCCTGCTGGGAATGTAAAATGGCACAGAGTACCTAGAATAATGATTTTCATAATTGGGATTTTCACGTGTTGTATTAAGAGGCATCATTTACCTGGGGTCCCATTCTTATGAAAATATAAGAAAAAAAATGTTTAATCATTTAAAAACTCAACTGTTTTTAGTTCAGTCTCTATGCTTTTTTTTTTTTTTATTTCTCTGAAGAAGGCTTATGGGTTGGCACAAAATACACAAAAAGCCTGAGATGAAAACCAACATTCAAATATTTCTGTGCACTCTACGGTTCAGATGTACTTACTTGATTTTCTCAAATGAGACGTGGAGTTTCATAATGATCTTTTCCTTGTACCTGAGACCACTGTGTTGCCTGATCATTTGGCTATGGTCTCACATTGTTAATTTGGTGCTAATAAACAACATAATTTGGGAAGCTACTCTTTTTTTGTGAAAAGTAGTATCTGTCCTTGATAAGTATCTTAATGCAATCAAAGTAAACAGCTTGTTTTAATCATTTACTAATTGTATGGTACAACAAACTAATTTCTGGGATGTACCTTAGAGACCCGATAACATGTTTCATCGTCTTCTGGGGAATCGACATGGATGATGTTGGTCAAATTGCCCTCAGTTCACTTCATTTGCTGGTCTGCAGCGATTTGTCTAGGAGACAAAGAAATAAAAGATTTTCTGTGATAGCTTAGGATATGCTCAATAGATCAACCAATAATTGGTCTTGACATTAGCCAAAGAAAAATTGCTAGTGTTACTGTAAATGTCTGAGTGTTTTTGCACCAATCCTTTTCTTTGGATTTTCAGGCAAAATATGTTGTTCTTCAAGTTAGTTCTGAACTGAAATTACATTATTCATAATAAACTGGCACACAGTACTGTGAATAAGCCTTTTATTTTCAATAATTTAAACACCATAAATACATACATCTATGTTACTTTGTTTCATGCTGCTCTGGTTTGCTGTTCTTATTGTGAAATAATTCAGACGTATAAAACAATAAAAAAAATCTCAGTAAATGAGCTTGAGGCTTATTTTTCAGTGCTGCAAATAAGTCTTGCTAAGATCCTTTACTGAAAATTCAAGTATTAAACCTGTGTGCATGAGTCTTTCTGTAGTATAGCTCTGAATTAATTTTTTTGTCTTAAGGAAAAATAATTCCACTTAAATACTCAAATAGGGGTCTAGGTAATAGTTTGATCTTTATTGGTACCATGCACCAGTCCTGGTTTCCTGATGAAATCTGCAAAAATGGTGCAATTTTTCAGTAGGTCTGAAAATTGTTCCATCCTTAGCCTGCAATGTTCAAATCACCCAAGGAACTACATAAATGATTACTGCCTGCCCCTGAAATGCAGTGGGTCAGATGATGGGATTCCCAAAGCCTTCTAAATTCTTGTCATTCAGGATTGAAAATGCCAGGGATAAAGTAACAAATATTTGAGTTGCTTGTTTAAACCACTTTATTAAATTGGACTCATCTGAGTAAGTCTAGTATCAAGTAAGTATGGTATAGTAAATCTAAAAAGAAATAATTTCTAATCTGAATTTTTCAATGGTCTAATGACTACTTCTTTGAAGAGCTTGTGATCTGCAAAATAGTGTAATTATACGGCATATTCTTAAAAAGGCTGGTCTGTAGAATTAACCTTCATGCAGTTTCATGGAAGACATTTTGAGAATTTTGAATCCATCTTGTTCAGCTACACCTCCATTACTATTAATGGAGACACATGCAAGTCTGAATTCTTCGAATAACTTTGAAAAATCTCACATTTGTTATTTGTCTATTTTACAGAACATAAAAAAAATGCCACCACTCCCCAGGGAATTAAAGCACAATGCTTTAATTACATAATGCTTATTAATGCTAATAAATTTCATGCTAAAGACCTATGCTGCACTGCTGCCAACTAAAATGTAAGTCTCGTTCCTTTTCAAACCCTATGCCACATACTGCCTGGACATGTGGCCATTATAATGAACTCAGTTGCAATGACAGGAATTAGACAAAGATGCAAGATTTCATTTTGACTTTCAACAGCTTTTCTGGGCTGAAATAATTCTAAGATTCAATCTTCAAGTAATCTTGAAAAGCATTGAAATAGGAATAAAGTTACCCGAGTGAGGGAACAGGCCACTATATATGTGAAATCAAGTGATAATATTTCTTAACTGCTGCACTTTCTATAATCTGATATGACTTGAGTTTTCTGTAAAAAGATTCCTTCTTTATATTATTCTGAAGACTAAGTTTACCAGCTGTATAAGAGAAAAAGCAAGAAAACATGTTTGTAACTCTTTATTCACAAGTTTTATTGCTTATTTCATTCTCTGCTCTGTTACTCTCATCTAGTTAATAACTGCAGCTCTTCTTCCCCATCCTCCTTTTTTTTTCTTTTTTTTTTTTCTTTTCTTTTTAAATAAATCTCTGCTGCTTATAGTCCTCTCAGAGTTTGCTTGATCTATGTGTTAAAGTGTATCTGTTCTGGAAGTGGAGTACAGGAGGAGGTTGAGATCCACTTTATGAGAATTTGAAGAAAAAAAAAAAAAACATTAAGAGGATCAAAATGGTAGAGACAGACTTCTTCACATCTCTGTAGTGAGCCATCATTTAGCAACCCTTTGTGCTAGCGAAACAAAAATGTGATGCTGGGTTTAGTCTGGTTGAGAATGGAGACCGAATGGGAATAGCTGTGCATGAGGTGGATGGCATTTTATCAGAGCAGATGAGAGGGTTTTGTGGCACCAGGAATATGGGATGAGGAGGGACTGAATGATGGCTGGATGGTAAAATGCAGTAAAAGAAAAAAAAGCATTTAGATACTGTCTGGCTTTGAAGACTTCTAAAATGCCTGGACTTAGCAAGTGGGAGGATAGTGGTATCAGCCAAAGGGATGTGATAAATACTGAAAATGAAAATTAAATGTAAACTTGTAACTAAATGTGTAATGGACAAAGTTTGTTCTGTTTTTTAAACTTCACCTCCGATGGAATAAGAAGAACAAGGTTGTTTCCCAGCATAATTTTTCTTTTTTCATATGTTCTTGACTGCCCGAATCCCTGTATAATGATCAGTGTTGATCTCCTGAAGTGGTTTTATTAGTCAGTCAAAGGATTACCAGCCTTTTCTTTCTTAAGCCTATCATCAGAGCAGTCAGTGCTCAGGAGCAGACAGAAGGGAAGAGCACAGGCTGTGAGGCAGCATGAGGGTACAGTGAGAACTGTGCCACATCCTCGTGGCACGGGTCTGGGTGGTTAGGGGACATGCCTTGGTGAGTGGCTGGGCTGAAGGGAGAGGAGGAATGCGAGGGTGAGGAGAGGCAGAGCGGGGCTTTCTGCAGGTCACAGGGCCCCTGGGAGTCCTCTTGTGGAGAGCTCTCAATGGCTGTATTTTATCCTAGATCGCAGTCAATTCAGGGCACTGATCACATTTTTAGTTTTCATTAAGTAATGTCTTCTACGGTTTTTGTACTCTATTAGTGTGTTGGCAGAGAGACCGGAAGACTGAATTCAAGTGGCTCTGTCACCAGATATGTAGAAACAGCCTAAAGAAAAGGAAGAGGGGCTGTTATAAGCAGAGTTTGTAAGAACCATACATTCTGATGAGCAGTAATTACCAGATCTGGGAGCATTTTGAAATCCTTACTGATGACTAAGCCTCCATTTTACATCTCTACTTCCCAAATTCCCAGCCTCGTGGGAGCTCGTGTTATTTTCAACAGTAGCTATTTTTGCCACTGAATCTTAATGGATTAGAATCACACTATAATTGATAGTTTTTAATTTTATATGCTGTTGTTGTAAATAACACTTTTATTTTTAAATTAGCGAGAAACTTGAATTGTCTCAAATCTTCCCACTACCAGTTACACTTTTGCTGAACTTTCCAACTAGTTTCAAAGAGAAAACATGTTCTTGCTTTTCCTTCTGCTCTGGTTGCCTGCATTCACCTCCCTTCCAATCCTCCTGCTCACAGGCAGACCTGTTCCAGCTCAGTGATGAGTGCAGTCATGATAGCGTAACAAGCCCAAAGTAGTAAACTTGCTATGAAACTCTTGCGGACTTGGAAGTGCTTAAGTGCCAGGGCTTTAAACTCATTGTGACTTTATTAATGACACCCTGGGGGAAGAATCTTTTAGCAGTAAACACATTCAAACAGATTTGAGCTAAAAAACGCTGGATTTACTTTGTTTTAGTGGTGTTTGTACTGCAGCATTATCAGGACAAGATTTAGAGCAACAGGGGTGAACTGTTAGCTTGGATCATGTGGAAGTGAAGGTTCTCCATGACTGAAAAGGTTTTTCTGTCTTTATGGGAGATTCCCCCCTCCCACCCCTTTAGCACTTCATAGTTTAAACAGACCTGTGTGTTAAACAGCATTTGTTGAGGTTACTAAATAATCAAATATGATTTCATTTTTCCTTGAAACATTGCTTCCTGCTGTGCTTTTGAAATGACACACATGCCAGTGTGCTATTCTTCTCCCTGGTAGTTTCTACATGAAATCTATTTTCCCTGAGAAAATGGAATCTTTGTGTCTTTGTCTCTTCACTAGCTTTCAGGCATGTTTTGGCAGGAGCTCTGACTGTCGAGGCACTGGAGAGGAGGGGCCTCGCACTCATTTGTCAGCTTTTGCATCTGTAATTTTTGTCCACTCAGCAGTACTGGAGGGGCTTAGAAAAGGGGGAGAGCTCATAGCTGTTGAAAGTCAAAATTTTGAAATAATTGCTGGACTGTAACCATTTAGGAAAGGTGTGTGTGGGAGAAACTATCAATATTTCAGCTAAAAAGAGTTTTAGGTTTAAACAGTTTTAAACAGTTTTAGTAACTCTCCATTTCATGTAATTGCATGCCCTTCCTCCATATGTCTGTACAGGCAACAGCACTGTGTTTATAGGCGTGTTCATTTTGTGTTGATAAACTGCCTTTTTTTTTAACAGTGATGAAAATTATTTCAATGATGTTCAAGACCTGGTTGTTTCCAACCAACAGCTTAATTTAAAACATTTAAAGTCTTCTCTAACTTTTGTCCCAATCCTCTGCTGCAAACTTCCTTTACAGGCTATGTGCTTTCATCTTCTTGTGTAATGTAACCAAACAGAAAATAGTTAATTTTTTTTTTTTTTATTAGAAGACAGATCTGTTCATACTAAAGAAGTATTTCTCCTCTTTAGCTTTTTATGGAATATTAACGTTGATCTCTCCTCCTCATTTCAGTAGGCTATTTAAGCTTAGGACTCATACTGTGAGCTGTTAATTAATCAGTGTGACAGATGAAGAAAGTATCCAACTATGAAAGAAAACCTTACTTCAGTGACTAACAATAAGGATGTGAGCCCGAGTGATTTAAAGGATTTTTATTTTTTTTTTTTTGGTGGATGTGTGATAAGGAGTCTTAAGCTGTTTGAGGTAACGATGGGTTTTTTTTTTGCTCAGTTTGTGTCTCTGCACAAACATTAAAGGGCTCATCAATACTTTGTCTTGAAAAGTCTAGACAGGAGTTAAAAGAGCCTCTCCTACAGTTTGAAGAGATCCTGTTTCCCATAATTAATAACAGGAAGCAAGTAAATAAGGCTTTACTGACAAATGAAACTGCAACTGTAACATGTACGCAGAAACATTAGCTCCTGGCTGAGAAATCTAGCTGAGGTCTGTTGGTTTCAGGGTACAGGAAAAGATTGTTGTGGAAGTGCATTAGAGCTTTGCTCACGTCTAATTCAGTTATGTGATAGCAGACTAAAAGTCCAAAAGTAACGATAATGCATTTTAATTATTGAGAGTGATTCCTGACCTCTGTTTACATCTGTGTTGTAGTCCAAGAACTCTTCCCTGTCATTATTTGAAACTCTTTGAACTCAAAAGGAGATTTTCATGTTTATTTAAAAGTTAACAGAAGGCATTTCAGACATTTCCTGGAACAAACTGTATATATGTATTTGAGGAAGATAAGAAATTAAAGGAAACTTGAGGAAAAGCTTTTAATTTTCTTCCTTTTAGAAGGAAGACTGCATTTTCTCTCCAGATACTTTTGTAGAAAGTAGTTTAAACCTTTCCCTCCCCTACCCCAATTCCTCTCATTAAAATCAATTTAACAACAAAAGGAGAGTTAGAACCTCATCTCTTCTGTACCAGTGTAAAAACAGAGCAGTGTTATTTATCTCGCTGAGCTGCTAAGATCGTTTCAGTAACTCTATGTTGTAATAACAAAACTCACTCTTACCCTTGCCCATCATACTTTTGACTCTTTTTGGCTTTTGGTTTACTTTTTTTTTTTTTTTTGGCGGGGGGGGGGGGGGGGGGGTGGGGGGGNTTTGGCGGGGGGGAGGGGAGGATGATGGGACGGACATTGAAAGGGGAGGAAAAGGAAGAGGTTTCTGTGTGTGTGGTTGGGGGGGCAGTTGTTTTCCCAGGGAGCAGCAATGACTGAATGCAATATTCAGAAGCACTGGAAAGCACATTTAGCTCTGTATTTGTGCTGGACCTGAAGTCTGAGCTTGTTGAATTGTGGGTCCATAGTCTGACATGTTGACTATTTGATACAACTCTGTAATGCAAACTGTCTGTCATCTTAGTGCTGACCTTGAAAAGAGAAGAAAGTGAATTTGTTGTGCTGGTCCTTAGATACACTAGACAGTACATTCCTACTTTAACTATTTAACTACTTGATTTTTTTTTTTTTTTTCCTGTAGAAAGCCCAACAGCTCATCTACTAAAAATGACAAGATAGGCCAAAATAAGCCTGTTTGTAGAGCTTCATGTTTTCCCTTTTCTGTATGTTTTAGAAGATTAACAGCCGTTGCTGTACAGGAGCATGGTGATGAATACTAAATAGTCCATCCATAAGGCATTTTGGAAGGAATTCAGTAAATTCAGGGAAGATATTCCAACATTGTATCCCATAGCTTTGCTTATTTTTTCCACTAACTGCAGCTAATACTATGAAAGCGATACAGACTATATCCACATAGATGATGCAGTATTTACAATACTGTATCAGGTTAAAACGTTTACTGGCAGATGATCTTTTATTGTTGACCAATTAAATAAGAAATTTGAGCATATGTACTTAACTTTAAGCACAGGCTTCTTCTGTTCAACTCAATGAGACTATATATTTCTATAGTTCATAACTGGCCTTGTTATTTTCTAAATGTATTTCTTTCCCCTATTAAGTGTTGAGTTCTGTCACCTTGAATCATACATGCCAGTATCCAGCTACACTAACAGCTTTTAAATGAGACAGCTTATGGAATATGGTGCTACTTGACGTAAGAGCTTGGGTTCTTACTGCAAATAAATACCTCGGATGTCACTTCAAACAGGGTTTCTAATTGACAAGCGGCTGAATATGAGCCGGCAGTGTGCCCAGGTGCCCAAGAAAGCCAATGGCATCCTGGTCTGTATTAGAAATAGTGTGACCAGCAGAAACAGGGAAGTGACTGTCCCCCTGTACTCAGCACTGGTGAGGCCACACCTTGAGTATTGTGTCCAGTTCTGAGCACCTCGATACAAGAGAGATATCGAGGTGCTGGAGCGAGCCCAGAGGAGGGCAATGAAGCTGGTGAAGGGCCTGGAAAACAAATCATACAAAGAGTGGTTGAAGGAGCTGGGATTGTTTAGTTTGAGGAAGAGGAGGCTGAGGGGAGACCTCATCACTC
>VZRU01008084.1:268448-291344 GCA_013398155.1 Pedionomus torquatus
TGCCCAGGTGCCCAAGAAAGCCAATGGCATCCTGGTCTGTATTAGAAATAGTGTGACCAGCAGAAACAGGGAAGTGACTGTCCCCCTGTACTCAGCACTGGTGAGGCCACACCTTGAGTATTGTGTCCAGTTCTGAGCACCTCGATACAAGAGAGATATCGAGGTGCTGGAGCGAGCCCAGAGGAGGGCAATGAAGCTGGTGAAGGGCCTGGAAAACAAATCATACAAAGAGTGGTTGAAGGAGCTGGGATTGTTTAGTTTGAGGAAGAGGAGGCTGAGGGGAGACCTCATCACTCACTACAACTACTTGAAAGGACACTGTAAAGAGGTCGGTGCTGGTCTCTTCTTGCAAGTAATTAATGATAGACCAAGAGCTTCAAGCTCCAAAAAGGTAGGTTTTGACTGAGCATTAGGAAAGAATTTTTCACAGAAAGAGTTGTTGGGCAATGGAATAGACTGCCCAGAGAGGTGGTTGAGTCACCACCCCTGGACATGTTTAAGAGTCATTTAGATGTGGTGTTGAGGGATATGGTATAGGGGAGAACTTTGTAGAGTAGGGTAGACGATTGGACTTGATCCCAAGGGTCTTTTCTGACCTAGATGATTCTATGAAATGGCTATTTTAATAGGAAAAAGTAAAGACAACAACTGTGGAAGGTAGACTTTCATGATAACTGCAAGGCATTATGTCAAGTTTTTTTCCCTAGCTCAGAATTGTAATAACTAATAAATTCCTGACGGAAGTTTATTGTGGACAAGGTGCATTTTCTTTACCACAAACAGCAAAGCTTTGAAAAAAAATCGTGTGAATTTTTCACTTATTTGGGACCTGTGAAAATCAGGTGTTTATTTGCTGCACATAATAGACCTAGGGTTAGAAATTTCTCTAATTAAAAAGAAAACAACGTACAAGTTTTTTCTACTACAATTTGAGTATGTTCAATTACACATCCCACAGAGAATTTTCATATCAAGCCTAATCTTTGTATTCAGCTGTTGATGTGCTTTTTGCATAAGGAGGAAATGTGCATGTTTAGGGTGCTGCTTTTAGAAAGAAAGATAATCCATTAGTGGACAGTTTGAATTCTTTGAATTGTCAGATTATACCTCATATGCATATTTCAGAGACAAAATTATGGTAAATTGTAGAGTAGGGTAAATTAAAGTTCCTATATAGACCCAGCTTAATCTAAAATATGCTAATACGAAAAACTACAGTCCTAATAGGTTAGGACATTGGATATTGGCAGCAGAATTCTGTTATCTTAAACCTTAGAGGTATGTAGTTTCCAAGAGGAACTTTCTTGATAACTAGAAGTTTGCAGAATATTATCTAGATTTACTAGTTTTTTTTAAGTGGTGTTGGAAGTACCATCCTATGCCTTCTTACAACAGGAGAAGACTGTTTTTTATAGGATATTCAAAGCCCACTCTCTTAAAGTCACAAGGTTCAAAGTAACTGTAGGTACGCTGATTATACCACATTTTAAACAATATTTCTTTCTGTCCTCTCACACTTTTAATTACTTTAAGCATATTTTAATTTGTGTGTGTTTGTGATTTGACCTGATGCATTCAGTCCCCAGCATTTTAAAATACTTTTGACTGTCTAATTTACTCAAGGATAAATAGAAGCTTATTTCTGATAATAATAGAATAAAAGTGAAGAAAAATGCATTTGCATTCAGCTTTAAATATTATTATTCAAAAATTATTCTAGTTACATTCCAAACTATTATTTAAGTATTCTAAAGGTTAATTTTATAGTGTTTAACATTAGGATAAGAACTATTTTGCAACTCCCTTTAATTCACAGAAATTTGGAAGCTCTGCTTATTTCTATTATGTAGTAACCTAATTTTGGCACACAATGTATTCCCATTCATCCTCCTGTTAAGTGAAATAATGTTTGTATAGGTGAAAATACTGAAAGTTACTCAGAACATGTGAAAGTGGATGCATGCAGATGGATTATGACTTAAAAACTTTGCCCAAAATGTTACTTTTAGCATGATTAATATTGGTCAGCTCTTGGAAAGCTCACTCTACTGTGCACAGGAGCTCTCCAGGCTGCCAGTAAGCAGTGCAAAATTAAAATTACCAGCAGGTAATAAAAACTATGCGTTGCCAGTAGGGTATATGAGTTCAGGCATTTACATTTCAAAGGTGTTCACTTTTGAGAGTCAATGTGGAGCAGAAAAAAGAAGAAAGCTTTAAACCTGGTTTCTTCTTTGTAAAATAAGCAACATAAGATGCTTGCTTAACATTAAAACATTTTTAAAAATTATTTTCTGTAAAGTAGCGGACACTTATTGTTGCATTTCTTTCAGCAGAAAGAGCTGGCCGATGCTATAGAGTGGAGTTGGACTCTGGCTCTTCAAAATCTTTCCCTCTGTCATGCAATCTAAAAGGGTTGAGAAGGAGGGGCTACAGTCTGGAAGTCCTCACCATGCTCTTGCTACCATAACAGTCAGTGTCAGAAAAAACAAAAGAGAGAAATGTCAGTACTCCAAATACTAAGTCTGGAAGGAAAGACTTTTGCTTTACATACAATAATACAATTTAAAAACAAAATTTCTTGCAATACCCATTTCAACCATAAGAGACTCAAAGTGACACACACCACAGTCATTCAGAGGAGGAAGTTATAACATGTAGTAAGGAGTTGCACCTTTTTTTGCAGCAGAAGAGTAAGGGAGAACACCTGCTGATGTTAATCTTTCTTGATGTCCTAGTTTAATCTCAAACTAGTCAAATCAATATGTATGATGTTCTTACTCTTTTAAACACAGCTACCTGTATTTTTGAAAAGCCAAGAGATAGGACTATGTAAGGATGAAACTGGATTTTTTTTTTGCTTATTTATTTGCTTAAGTGTTCTCATAAAGTTTTTTTTTAACTACCTTGGACTGTTTCTTTCCAGAAATGTTATTTCTCCCAGGTAACCTAAATATAATGTAACCAGTTAAATAAGTGGATTTATTGGTTTCGGAATTTTTTAATAGTAAAGCATCTAGGGAGATGGAATAAAGGTCAAGGATAAGTTCCTATTCCACTGCATTATTTTTTTTTCTGCAATGGGGATAATTTTTCATTCTCACAAAAGCAAGTTCTTTTACCTTTTGTAGGAAGCCAGCACTTTTTCTTTTTTTTTTTTTTGAGAATGCTCGTCTTTCATGAACTTGTATATCTGACATAGGTGTAGCAGAAGCCTTCATTTATGATACAGGAAGAGAGATTTAATAAGTAAGATCACAGACTACATTTTTTGTTTGTTTGTTTGTTTGCCAAGCTCTGCACAATAATTTTCCCTTGAGTAAAGTTAGTATAGGAAGTAAAACTGATATGGCAAACTTGTTTCATGACTAGATAAGTCACACTGCTCAAAAAGATATTTTTAGGAAATCATATTCTTCATAGTATGTTGAATGATATTTTTCACACATGCAGTGAGTCTTGCTTTTGAGTACACAATACCTTCATTTTGCTAATTAAATTAGCATATATAGACATCGTCATGTAAATACTCAACACCTTCAAGCTAGGACATGAAATACTTTTCATTGTTCTTTCTCCATGTGTTTCACTTCCAGAATTTAAATCTCCTCTTCACCTGCAATAAGGTCATAGCTGGGAGGGGAATAAAATCCTATGGGGTAGACCTGTTGTATACAGAGTCTTGGTTGCTTGAAAGGATTTGGCATTTAGTTTCTGTTCCTCCATCAGAAGTTGCTCTGATAACGATGGCAGAACAGGGCATGTCCTGGCAAATATTACTGCCACTGCAGATACTATAGCTTACTGTAGTAACATTGGTTCACTGAAGAGGTTTTAACAGTTTAATTCTCCTTAACTAGAAAAAAGTTTTAAATAACAGCACCACAACACTGAGTTCTGATATTGCAGAAAAGTGATATGACTTTGCATTTTGCATGCTTCTAGACAAAATTTCTCTCTGTAAACACAACTAGTGAACTGAGACCCAGTCCATGTCCTTTTTGTCGCTTTGATTGACTGTTAATAACATTTTTCTTCTTAAATGTGTGATTGTACAGCTTTTTAGTGATTAATTCTTTAAAATTGTTATACTGATCCTTCTGCCTTAAGATGCATAGAGAACTTTCTATAAAAATCCATGTCACAACAACAACAAAAAAACAACAACATAAGTTACCAGAATGACTTCAAGTATATAAAACGTAGAGTGTAATCAAGTTTTACTGTTGGTTTGGGGGGTTTGTTTGGGTTTTTTTTTCTTTATCTGGAGATGTCTAACCTTAATGAGACCCTCATCAAATGAAATTCGAGCCCAGAAGAAATTTCAGTCAATCACCTTTTACTCCCAAGAACAATGCCATATGCTTGGCTTGCACTTGATAGAGGAAGATACATGTGTTTTAAATATTTGCATAGTTCTCTTTTAATCATAGAAACCTTTCTAATTTTATGGGGGTTGTCTTTGTGAAGAAGGAACTATAATCTTTTTCTGGACAATAGTCTTTTCTTTAATATACTCTAATATACAACCAGCATACTTCTGAGATTAAAAAACGGTAAAAGTCCAGTACATGATTTACAGTGAAATTTCTTCTAAGGCATCTGTCTCAAATATTAAGATAGCTCAATATACATACAGGTTTTGTACTTCCTAGATACTTTTCTTCTTCATTCCATGACTCAAATAGATCAATCTTTGTAGATCCTCTCAAGCGTTCCCCATTTTTTTTTTTTCCAAGTGTAGACCTACCCCTCTTAAAAAGATTTAAAATAGAAAGCGAAGGCTCTGGTAATAGATAGGCTATTATGCCAAATCCCTGTGAAATCTGGAGGTTTTCTTTGTGATAAGTCACCTGCAATGCCTGACATCCAAACAGCCCTTTTCCATGACTAGGAACATGGCAGCCTGCCATAACTTAATTGTTGAAGATAGTTTTCAACAAAAGTAGCATCATTTAAGAGTTGTTATACATAATACTATGAGGAAGGTTTCAAAGACAGGGGGAGACGTGCTCTTTGTCAACTATGCATTTGCTATGTCATAAGCAGAGGCTGGGAAGACCTGTCTGGTTTGTTCCAGGTATTGCCTATTTTTTGATGGCAAAATCTGGCAGCAAAAGTGTTCTTTTAAATACAGAGCTGACACTCTTATTCCTTTTCCTCTCCGTTCCCAAATTGCACTTATAAAAATCAAAAAGTCATCCTTCCACTCTCCTGAATAAATTTGCATAGATCTTAACAATTGAAATTCTCTTGTAAAATACTGAAAAAGTGGATATGGTTCGGGGATGTGATAGTTCTATTATTAAAATTAATTACCTTGTCTGGAGGACTGGTTAGGGCACTTATTTGTTTTATTGGTTATTTAATTTGAAAAGTTTGCATCAATAGTCGCACTTGTCCAAAATGGACAAAAATCTTTTTATTAGAAATTATGCAGTAGATACTGTTGCGCACAGAGTTTCTTGCAAAAGTTCCCACAAATTGTGTATTTAGTTCTTGAGTTGTTAATAATGCCACAGAACTTTGAGGTACTTCTGTCCCATTACATTAAACACTAAATAACAATAGGAAGCCACATTGTTATGTTTGTACCAGGGTGAGACAAAGTAAGATGTCATGTGTATTCAACATATTGGGTCAACTGAATACCAGATTGCAAATTTATATGAAGTTATTTACATATAGAAATGAATCACTGTATGCCATTCATTCCTACGTTTTTAACTGGTGAACTGATAAATATTTCATGACCATGGGTAAGCAGAAAACTCACTTTTTCCAGCCCACAAAACTCTGCGTTCAAAGCTAGTACTGTTCCGCATTAAATTTCAGTGAAATTTAGGAAAAATGAAGAGATCTGTCTAAAATACTCAATTTGCTGCTGAATAGGAAACAGCTCTTTTGGAGTCAATGTGTCTGGTTTTGACCATAAATTCCCTTTTAATTCTTTGAAGTGTTTTATGAAGGAGTTTTCTTTAAAAATGGTACAACCCCACATGAAGTTTAACTTCATGAATCACCATCTTCCAGCTTGACAGAAAAGCTGATATTCAAAGACTGCAGTACTTGTGAATTAGGAGTCAAACATGAAGTGAAATCTTCTTAACGTTTTCGGTGAGAAGTGGCACTTGATCCTTGAGGCAAACAACTTCACTTCAACCTACATGACACATCACATCACATTACTAACAAGTGCACTGGCAAGGCTATAAGATGAAATGCCACTTTCTGTTAAGTTAAAAGTAGGACACATTTTTTTCCATTTCTGAAAGTTCTATCACTTCATATAGTTCCTTTTGCAAATGGAAAATGGCAACGGTTCTGTACAGAAGTGGTCTATGAATTACAGAAAAGCAGCTTATGCTGAGCAGTGTGGCACAAGAAGATGCCAAGCATTTCATGAGAAGAGAATGCAGCACAGTCATGTGGAAATTACAGAGTCCACAAAATTCAGTTATGCTAAGTCTCTCATTCTTAACTAGAGAGGAGGATGAATAAAATATAATTGAAGTCACATTTTTATTTCAACAGGGTCAATAAATACCATGAGCTCGTAGATGGTCAAGATACTTACAGTATCTGGACAGAAAATACGGATAGAAAGAGAACACATGGGGTTTGTTAGTTTTGCTAACTTCATGTTTTCCTCAGTATCCTCATCTAGATTACTACTGCCAGGTTGTGAGGGTTATATACAACTGTGTGTATGATTTACCATATAGAATTGCCTAGATTCTTTTTTATTTTATAGCAATGTCCTACATAGCCTCAATTTGATTTGATTTATAGTACAATAAATAAAGGGAAATAATCTTAACATACCTTTCCACAGCCTGGCAGTCAGGGAATAATCAAAGAGGAGTTTCTCATATTACATGATTCTGAATCTGGAACCAGGAGCCCAGATGAACCTGAGTCTCCTGCTGGCTTCACCAGTCACTTGTTCTTTCCTATCCCAAGAAGGGGAAAAGGAAGCTTTGTGAAAGTGTTTCAATCAATATTAATGGCTTTTATTTTTAGATATTTTAATGAAATTCTGATGTCTATGTTGGAATTGCATTCTACATTTGGCTATATTCACCCTTAGAGGTAATGGAATGAACGAAGGCAATTCTGGTGTTTCTTCTACAGTTTGATAAATTGCTTTGTTGTAAATTTTTTTTTCTGTTTTAGTAGCTTTGACAATTTTATTTTCAAGAATGTTTATTAGTGGAAAAAGAAAAACAAAGTGAGACTTAAAAAGAAGAAATAAGATTTAGTGAGGAATATAAGTCTAGCTTATAAAAGCTTTTGCTTATAATAATAATAAAGACTGGAGTTGTAATTAGCTTTTTTTGAGGGGTTTTGCACTCCAGATGTACTAGACAATACTCTGACTTGTAGTTAATACATACAGACATATCTACTTATTTTCCTTTGCATCGCAGCACATGTACTTCCCTAATTGGCAACTCGCCATTTATATGTGGAAAACAAGATAGTATTAGCAAGAGGGAGATTTCAAATGTCTGCAGTGCAAAAATGTCTTAGACTAATGAAGGGAGACGAGATTTAAGTTTTAATTTAGTTATTTGGATCATAACACATTTAGAGCCTCCACAAGGCTAGCCATGAGTTACAAATAATCAAAGTCCAATTTAGAATTCAGACTGTCCTTGCAAGGCTTCGTATTAGGATCACCCATTAGTTTTAGTTAATTGTGGTAGCTCTGTGTAGATAACCAACACAAGTAGACATATTCAATAAAGCCACATATTTTTCTCTTAATGCTGAAACTCAGATGAAACTACTGAGATACTCCTGTCCCATCAACACAGAATAGAATAGTGAGGGCATTCTATCTTATTTATGAAGTTAATTAAAGTCAAGAACTACAAAATTACCATTAATACCTCAGACTTTCTTGCAAATCAGAGTCAACTAATTTACAAAAAAGAGTTCCATCAGGCATTGTATTACTGCCCTCTGAAACGGATGTATCGCTAATCTTGAGGACTATTTGACACCATGTTTGTGTTGTCTATTTAGGCCAGCATGGTCTAACTTGCAGTAAAGCATCAGATTGAATTCTGTTTCCTTTGGAAATTCTTCCTACATCTTTGGATTTCTTCAGCTACTTCTTAAATAAAATCGATCATGAGTAGAACTAATTGTAACTTCTCAGACTATAAAAAAACCCCACAAATTGTGCAAAATGCTTATATGAAACTAAAAACAATTAAGCAACTGCCTAAATTCTAGAAGACAGAGGTTTTTCAGTTGTTCTTATTAAGCAAAGATCTTACGTGCTCTTCATGTCTTAAGGCCACAAAAATGTAAAATATTTTGAAAGTGTTTTCAGGCATATTCAGTTTAAGACTTCCGTTTCCTTAAGTCCCCTATTTCAGTGTCCCTTTTTCTGTTTAGTGCATGACGAGCACTCATAGAAATTCAGGTGTTACAGATGCTGTGTTACAGATTATTAACATTTTATACGTTAATAATTACAAACAGAAAAGCATTGTGTATTTTGGAGACCCTGTGTCTGCCACCACAGGGAACTGAATGAATAGGTTTTGAGTACTCAAAACCAATACCATTCTAGACAGGGTACTTGATTTAAACAAACAGACTCTGAAGACTCTCTGACACGGGCTGTCTGCTATAGCTTGCATGAATCTGAGCTGCATGAGCCAGAGTGGCTTGGAAAGAGTTGCTAGAAGTGTTGCCAAATGAAATGAACAATTCTCTTTTAGTTCTGTAAAACCAAGGAGGTAATCAATAAACACAATAACTTATATATTACCGATTTAATTATTAAAGATGGTAGGAACAGCGGGATACTATATTAAGATGAGCAAAGTTTGATCGTCTCTATTCCAATCTTGCATTTTATAGTTCTCATGAATTTGGGAGTCCACCAACTTCCCTGCTGGAGGTGACATTGTTGAATCCTGACAATCTTCTGGTTCAACAATCTCTATGATCTCCATAGGTTTAAATAAAATCTTCAGCTGTTACAGCTAACCTTCAACACCATTTTTCCTTGAACACCATTTTTCCTTGAACTTAACCAGTTCATCCCACAAGGATTCCATCTGCTTCCGTAAAGTAAACCAGAGCCCATTTCTTCCTCCCTTGCCTGGTCCATTTTCAAACACAGCAGTCCTGATTCTCTAGGTAGGTTTTGTCAACTGAAACAGCATAGCAGGTGAAAAAAAAATCCAGACAACACAAAGTGATATTTTAAGCATCATCAGTAGCTTCTTCAATACTTTTGATTTAGGTGTTGGTGTGAAAATCTTGATGTCATGAGATCCATGTAGCTTTTCTTGGTCACTTTTATCTAACTTACTTCAACCTGTGATCTGGCTGGTAATTACGATGACATTAAAGAAAGGATACTTTTCAACAGACTTCAGAAAAAGTTGGATGGTGTAGTTTAATCTCCTTTATGAGCCTCCACAGAATTCTTTTTGTCTTTTCTCATCCACCGAATCTATAATGCCTCATTACACAGCTCTGACTCTGGCTTCACAGTTTTGAAGAAAAACTAGACCCTCTTCCTGGTCCAGTTCTAGGGATTTTTAATGAGAAATCAAATCTTAAGTCCAAAGATAAAATGTGATTTGAGATTCAGCAATCTGATTTTAAAAAGACGCAATCACAGACATTGTATAAATTTGAAACAATGTTTGCCCTGCTTCACTCCACTAAAAAGATGGGTTTTTCCCAAATTTTCAAATTTACTTCCCCATCTTCTTGTCCTAGCAAGTAAAATCTGTTCACTTTTCAAAGTGATCACATGAAGCAATCTAATTTTATTAGGGGGCTTAAAAGACAGCTCGAAAATACTTAAATGCTTGCTTTTGTTTGAAGCTTCTACAATTCTTCCTCAGTCTGAAATCACTTCTATCAAATTTTCATAATAAGTCACTTATTGAATATGTGCTCCTACTAGGGATCCTTTAATAAATACAGAAAATACCTGTTAAGATCAGTGTTACAGGACAATTGGTCAATCACCCACATGAAGAATTAAATGGAAAATAAATGTTTGAATAAGAAATGTTGTTAACTGAAATTTAAACTTTTTTTAGAGAGGAGAGAAAGAAATGAGATGTTCTTTCAGCATCACTGAGACAGGTTAGTGCTGCTCTGTTGAAGAAAAGACTTACCGTTGTTTTTTGGTTGGTTTTTTTTTGTTTGTTTTTTTTTTGAAGAGAAACTGCAGATTTTGCTAATCTCAGTTAAAGGCAGAGTTACCACCTCTGGAAGGCAAAGGTACCCAACTTCCATTTGCCTCACAGCAAACTTCTGCGTGTTTTTAAGCAATCTGGAAGCAATTCGAGGATGAAAATAATGAGTATTCTCATGAAAAAGTCTGTCTTAATGTTGCTTTTCATTGCCATGTTTAGGAAATGTGTTCTTGATTTATCAAGATAGGCATTATGTTAGGTTAGAATGGGAATGGCAGGGAGAACTTGTCGTTCTTAGACTAGAATAAAATGTGAGCCTTTTCTGAGGCTATTGGAAGTTAAGTTTTCAGTACACAAAATGTTTTGACTTTTAACTAAAAGGTTGAGTTCTACAGTGCCACCATCTTTTAAAGATTAAATCCACATGGCACTATATGGAATACAATATCCATTGTTCATACTTCTTGAATGACTTGGAATCATGTGTTAACATGATGAAACCAGATGGGATGTTCAAACACTAAACTCCATTCAATGCTAGCCAGATGTCTTTCCTGGAGGATGGGGGAGGAATCTTCCAAACAGCAATTTCAGAAAAGATATTAACTGTCAAATTTTGAGCAATTGATTCAAGCGATAAATATGTTCTATTGGTTATTCATTAATTGCTGATCTGCTTTTAGGTAAGCTTGATCTGATCCCATCTTATCTCCTGGCTTAGGATGTGGATGTATCATCTGATCCAAAATGTGGATTGTTGTTTTGGTTCATGTTTTTTCCCAAACTTAAACAAATTAAGTAAATGTAAAATTAACTTGGCAAATACATTGGGAGATACAGGGTTTGCTTTTGTGGCTCAACTAGCATCTTGCAGAGGGGGAAAAAAATGGAAAAAGAGTGCAGTAGATGACCAAGTAGGTAAGTCAAAAGCAAACGCAGCATGTACCACTAAATTTAAAAAACAATACAAGTTTGCCAAGTGGCTAGCAGGCACTCAGGTTGTATCTCTAAATTAGATGAACAAATCTTTCTATAATGAGCAAAACTTGTAAAAAAATTGTAAAAAACTTTTAAAAATTAGCAAACTTGTAGCTATGTTTGCAGAAAATGCATGTCTATCTTCTTGTGTCTTTAATAAACCAAACCACAAACTCTTCAACTATTCTACCTTTGACTCTTACACAAGTTTCACTACAGTGATCTTGCAGCAGTGTGGAGAGACTCTAAATATGTTTAGACAGCTGGTACAGACTGAGGCCTTATTAGGGAAATGGCAAGCAATACAGAAAGTCTTCATTCAGAAATATTCTCATATACTGTAGAATACTCAATATCTTTCAATGCAGAATGCCTTTTTCAGTGAATCCTATTGCTTATCATGAAATAAAGTATGAGTTTTCAAACAAAACAAATGAGAAGTAGATCTCCCCCACGTTTCTCTTTCACGCCATGTTAACCTCACTTATTTTACATTCGTGCAGTAGAAGAAACGCCAGCCAAGCTAAGTTTCTAAATTTAAAAATACTGGATGACAAATCTTTGGCAAGGAGGGATACACAATTCTAGTCTTCATTATGCTTGCCACCTCCTGTTGTAGAGAGTTAAGGAAAAAAGGAGCAGGAAGCTCATTAAGATCTTGTAGCCAAAGGCCACAACTCCCTCTCCCATAAAAGTCTCAAATTTTCTTGACTGTGCTCTCCCTTTGCAATGTCCAAAACACACAGTGAATCCTGAGGGCATCCAGCAGGAAATCATTGCTGTCAGCTCTGTGTAAATCCCAAAGAAGGGAAGATAAGGATAGGACATAGGCACTGCATAGTGTGTTACCCAGCAGAGGGGCACTGGAGGAGAATAGACTAGAGAGCTGTCTTAATGCACTAAACATTTTGTGAATTCAGCCAAGTCCCTCTGGTGATTTCAGTGGCCTTGATGTTCTCATAATGTGTGTGCAAGGCATAAGTCTCCTTTCACCAGAAATCTTCATGTGTTTCAGAAACACACTATAGAGTTCTAATCTATTGAAGCCTTCTGGGATGATGTTAAATGTGATTCCCTGTGCTAGTTGCTACAAAATGGCCTGCGTGGGTACAGGTGTGTTACCATCTTCTTTCCTGAACCAACTCATAGTTCTGCAACCAAGGAACATATTCATGAACTTGATGTACGTTCGGCGTTAGTCCCTGTTTCCTTTGCCCTTTTCCTTTCTTACAGTTCATGATTTTTTCTGTTGTACAACTTTAAACAAGTCTTTCAGAAAAAAACTTGTTAATTCCTCTTTGAAAAGGACACAGACTTTATCAGTTTTCTAAATAACTCAGGTTTCACTTCCTCCATTAATGTGATCAACAATAGTGTTATAGTGTTGTGGGGTTTTTGTATGGAAAAGATCTTAATTAAGCTACTAAAATTTTGCCACTGAGCCTGAAAAATTCAGCTAGAATACTGGTACTGATAGAATAGTCATAATGAATGACTTTCTAAATGAAGTTATGTAAACTATATTACCTGAATATGCAAACAGAACTACAGAACTGGCAGAGGATATTCGTTAGAGGAATCTTTTTTNTGAAATGTGGATTTAACCAGAAAACAAAACATTAAAATTTAATAATAATAATAAATAAAACAATAAAATTAAATACATGAGTCAACAACAAGGTGAGGAAGAGGAAGCGTAGATTTAGGAACAATGAATCCCACAGACTGAAATAACAATGTCCCATATTTTGATTTACTGACATTTCAGGAGGCAATGCTTGCTTTACCATATTACTTTGCTTGTCTGTAGTTTTGCAAGAAGCAAAATTCTGAAAGAGAGACTAAGCATTTTACCAGATAATTTATTTGAGGTTTTCACTATAATTAAAATGTAGATTTGAAGTTCTAATCTTTCTTGTGTTGATTTAATAAAAATATATATGTATATTTGGAAATTAACTGCCTCACAAAAAGGCACTATTTTACTTGCATATATGCTTTTAAGCAAAAGAAAAAAAAAATCAACAACAAAACAACCAAACCCTCATCCTACCTAGAGTAAGTTTTCATATTCAACTAGTTCGGATTTTCTACACCTTACACATTCTTTGCGGAGGGATACAGAGATTGAGGACAGAGTGGCTTAAAGAAGTGAGTTGGATGGAGGTGGAAGAGATGAGTAAGAAGCAGGTCACCCACAAATGGATTTCACAAGGGGAATCTATCTCTAGCTTTAGAATTTTGTGGACTAATGCTCTGGAGCACATCTGAACGCCAATCCTGACAGTTCACAGGATTTCTTCTCTTCCATGTGTATGATGTATTAGGAAGTCATTTACTGGGAGAAAGCTGGTTTTTAAGTGTTATGTAAGACTGAAGTATTATATAAGAATTACAGGAGACACCTGGGGTTGTTTTGGTTTTTTTTTTGTTTTTGTTATGGCTTGTTTCAACTGACATGGAAAGGAACTTTGAAACCAAGCATGAATCAGAGTTGGTTTGCCTTCATCTCCTTTCTTCAGATAAAATGTGTATTGAAGGTATTTGAACTGATTATAAGTTAGAGGATAATGGAAATATGAATTTTCTGAAAATGCAGGTTCAGTCGTCAATATCCTGTATTTTAGGTGCAGTTACTGCATGTAGAAGGGACTGACAATTCATAACAGTAAACGAATGGAGACACAAGGATAGTGTTTTACTTCTTCCATGCTATTATTTTGTGCAGATTTTGGTATGGCATGTAACAACTGTAACAAAGCAGTTTAGATTTTACAGAGAATAAGCTTTATGTGAGTCTTCCCTGGAAGACGCAACTTTCATGTTCCAAAATAGCAGAAGACTAAATGAATGTATATTTTTGGCTACCTATTTTTTTTCCTACTTAAATTAGTTGAATTATTTGATTTTTATTCAATTTTACACTTGCAAATCATTTTCAATTCAGTCGTTTACAAACGTGACAAGAGCTTCATCTCAGACTGCAGTCATGAAAAAGATTCATAGTAGCCACCTAGAGCAAGACAAATGAAACCAGTTTTTCCAGGCAAAGGATTCTGAAGTTAGCTGAAGTTTAAGTACCCAATGACTTCTTCCACTCATACACAGCAATCTCAAAAGTGATGATCTTGACAAGATACTAGGAGAAAACAGTGCAAAAAAGTACTTAATTCTGTTTATTTCAAGTCCAGCTCTTCAGTGCTATGATTTCCTTCACAGAAACGTCTGTTTTCAGTCCACAGCAGTAGTTGAATTCTCAGCTGTGTGAAAAATACAATTATGACAAGTACACTTGACCTTCAGTGAAATTAAGGAGAGTACCACCTGCACTAAATATGTCTTGTAAACAGTGTCAGAAGCAAAGGGATACAGTCTGGCTAGAAATCAAATCCAGTTGCATAGTTTACTACAACAATAACATTTCAGGTTGCATTAAAGTTTGGACTTCTGATTGTACCCTTCTCTTAAACAAGGAGTGTTGATGAGTTGTTAGCAGCTGCACTGTGAACGAGAGCACTGTTTGTGCTACAATAAAGCTGCCCAGCTCTAGAAATAGACTGTCATGCAATAAACAACTTTTCATATATTTTTTTTTCTTGATTCTCTTGTAGTACAAATGTTACAAATTAGATCAAAGAACATAACAAAACTGTTTCAGGACACTGTCCAGAATATTTAGATCCCTTGACCTGTTCCTACTCCTACAATAAACTAGTTTAGTAAGATCCATGAAGTAAAAGGTATTTTTGTTTTGTTTTAAAGAAAAAACTCCTTCAAAACCAGCCCCCCTAAAACTATCTAAATAACGAAGATGGCTTAAATTAATTCATCTGTAGATGTCATAAGGAAACTTCAAAACATTCTTTTAGAAAGACGCAGTATACTGCAGGCTGCTTGTCATATCTGAGAGACAATCCAGTAACATAAATGCTTTACTCCAGATCCAAGCACATCTCTGTCAAGGAAATTCCCTAAATGTAAACCCTCATCAGACCTCTTTTTATGCAAGTCTCACCTTGAAGTAATGTTGTAGCTAGAAGAGGAGTTACCCTGGGTAATTTGGCTAGACAGTTCTGACTAGTAAGGTTCTCCATAGAGACTACATGCCAGTATTCACCTCTTTTAAACCAATCTTTTTCCTCTTTTCTTTCCCTTCAACATGAGTGTTTTGCAGCATAACTCAGAGAGGAAGGAATGTGGGGGAAGTCAATTACTTATTTAAAGATTTTAAATACCTAAATCGTAATTTCTAAAATTGTTTTAGGAATAGTTAGCTAGTATGGATTACAAAGCACAGGAAATCTGTACTGGACGGTCTTGTATATCCAGTAAGCTTTATAGCACAGTTCTGCAGAGTGCATTTTAGTACATACAGTATCATACAGTGGAAAACTTACAGATCTTAAATGCCAGGTCCACACCTGAAGAAGCTGTTGGTCCAGGAACACAATGTGAATAGGGAAAATGGGTTCCTTGCCCACAGTGGCAGGAAATACCTGTGGTAAGCTTTTTTTGAAATAACATGAAATCTGTAATGATCTCAAAGATGATGGTACCTAGCTTATGCTTTCTCCCTAGCAAAGTCAAATTGCAAATCTTAGCAACCATCTACTAAATATAAAGCCTGGATGAATAAACATTATGTATACATGTACCATCTTTTATATTATCTGCGTCACTGACAGCTGTAGAATTTATAGCATCTCATATTTAGTATTTTACTATACTCCTTATTTTTGTAAATTCAGAGTGAAAATATACAGACCTTATATAGTTTAGCTCTTTTTCTAACTACCCTGTTGTGTTTTTCTTTACAATTTGTATCAGTCCCAATATAACTACTAACTGCATAAGAAATCAATTTATTTCTGAGGAAAATCAGCTGAAGTGCCTTGGCTGTTTTGTAGCAATGCGTTCTGGTTTTGTCTGCCATTTCCATAGCAAAGTGAATTAATTTAACAGAGATCAATAATGTTACCAGCGTACAGTGCATACTCCTGCTATAATTCACAGTACTGGGGAGTATGTGACATGAGTTTAAACTTTATCTTGCTGTATAGAATTATGCAAATGCCATACCCTTTTACAAAGAGACTTTTGTTTTTATTAATGTAATTCAGCAGTAACTAATAAGGGAAAATGTGTAAACCAACTAATTGTGTGCTCTTAGAACAAAAAAAAAAAGTGCTATGCCTTGATATTGGGTGTGTGTAGCGGTGGTTGTTGTCGTGTAAAATGCCCTGTGCACTTTGCAGCGTGTGAAACCTGCACAAACTTTCCAATAATGTTAAAGCACTTGCAGAAATGTTGCACCTGGAGCAGGGAGGAGTGAAGAGGGCAAAGGTCAGCATTAGGCATTAAGACACTGACTAAACAGACTTTACACTCGGTGAAAAGTCCAGACAACCCCTGCAGTGTCATCTTACAACTCTGGTTTTCTTCTTTTCAGGACATAGTAATCCATAAATACACTCAAGTCACCAGCAGCTTAATTCTTTGCCCCGCCCCCCTTCTCCCCCTTTTTAACTCTCCTTTCATTTTTAATTCTTACATAAAGATCTGAAATTTTAACCCTTTTTATGTCTTTTCGTCAACCTTGGGAACTACTTTTCTTCACGGTTGTCATGCGCCAGGCTTCCCAACTTTTAAAATCCTCTTCTTTTTTTAGTAAGTTACTCTCTTAGAATAGTGGCTTCAAATGAACTAAAAAAATTACCGGAAAACAGTAGCACAAACTCAGTGGATGGATAAGGCATCCCTGGAAATTTTCAGATTTTTATCTCTTCAAAAAAAAAAAAAAGGCAGTTATCAAGCTCTGTAAGTAACTTAAAGGCATCTTTTTTTCTGAAGATTCTTAACCAGAGACTTTATGTAAAATATTTAATGGGATGGTAACATAAAATTTGTTTTTACAACTTCTGAGCTTTTTTTTTTAATTTGGATAGATAAAACCAGCTTCAACTAGGATGCTGCAAGAAATAATTATCTTGCTTGCCATTGTTGGGTTGTTTTGTTTTGTTTGTTGTTTCAAACAAACAAACCAACCCTCACCAGTTTTTTCTCTAAACTGGAAAAAATGTAGAGGTAAAACACAAAGAGGGTGTTTGTACTTTTATCATACAATTAAGTCTTTCAATTTTGCATCTATTACGCTTACTAGCTGAAATCATGAGACCAACTGATTTTAATCATTTTATCTGATCTCATTATCCACATCCCATGCCTTAAAAGACTGGATAGACTCCTAATATAGTCTGGAGCCTTGACAGTAAAAATAGGCTGGTGAAATACAGCCCACCAATTGCATGTAACTGTGTACACTTTGCTGTCTTCCTCTCCCTGTTCTGAGCTCTACAGGAGGCCCTATTTCCACGGAGGATATTTCCCTCTCAACCCACTTCTCGCTACCCCAACCCTTCTGCAAACCCACCGAGATGACCAACAGATCTGCTGCATCACCATTTCCTTACTGAACAGAACTGAAAAGAGGTAGCTGACAGTCTGAGTATTTCTTTCATACTGTGCATGAATATCAATTAATGGGAGCATTCAGTGGAAAATCATGTTTTTCTTTTGCAGAGATCCCTCATATTTCTTCATGGAGGGAAAATAAAGTTTTCAGCTCCATGTGTGTGACACCATTGTTTCAGTTAGTCACAAAATGGCAGCCTGAAAAAATCTTCTGTGAAATCATCTTCAGACAGGCCCACTGATTTCTGTTCCTGTGCAGTGATTTTTAGAGGTGCTGCCCAAGCGCTTCTTGTTGTGTTCAGTGGTTGGAGATCAAGGACTTGTCAAAAGAAACAGAAGGTGGAACTGGGAGCACAATTTAATGACTGCCAGCAAAGTGGGCAAACCCTGTGAAGGTATTTACTTGTCATGGCAAAGGGTTCTATAGAAATTAAAGACCCACTTCAGAAACATGCTTGAAGCTTGTGCTGAACTTTGAGCATGAAAGTGTTTCACTAGATCATCTTCAGGCTTTAGAAGTAAGAGTATGCTCACTCTCAACACCATTACAAGATCAGATCTTTGGTGTACAAATACCGGAGGTAGTAAATGTCTAGGGCTCAAGGTTTGGTACTCCTGGTCACGTAGTACAGCATTTTAGCCTGCAGTCAGGCTAACTGCTTCAATGGGACAGTCTCTTAAATAAGCCATTACTCTAAAGGACTCAGTGTTTTAGAATTAGGCTTTCTGTGACAGCACTTCATGTTGATTATAGAGCGCCATTACAGATGGAGTTGTATCTTTCCTTTATCCTATATTCTGATGTTTTGTTGCAAGTTAACAAAAAATGTGCCTGTTCGAGTAAAAGGAAAATTTTAAGAAAATTAAGCTAGACCTGAGTTATGTGAACATCTTGAGAAATGGGCTTTGTATCTTGTCTAGTTATAGGAATGCCACACCAAAGATTACTTGATTTAATAACAACAACAACAAAAAAGCTATTGTTCTGTCTGGGATTTTATGTGCTTTTCAAGCATCCGAGGTGTCTCCAGTACCCTTTGCTGCGGTATCTCAACACCAACCTCATAATAATAATCACACATTCAAAACTTGAATTCTACTAATATGACGTAGATGAGAAGCCATGCGGTTAAATGATTTGCCCAAGGCTACAAAGCATCTAGCTGGAGAGCTGAAACCAGACCTTTTACCATGTCTGCCTGGCCAGTCCCAAAGTCTGTGCTTTGTTTTCTGTTCTCAGACATGTTTCTTCACGCACATGTTACTTGGACTGCATGCTTGACATATAGCAAAGGCCGTGCTGCCCACTGCATTTTCTCCTGGAATGTTTTTCACCTTACGTTTAAAAAGTGATTGGGCTATTAATGAAGCTTAAGAAAAGAAGGATATCTTATTGAAACCATTTTCACAATTATCTTTTGGAACTTACTTTCCAGAGTTGTTTGGCTGTTACTTGATTCAAGCTTATAGTGATAATCTGAAGCCATCAACCACTCAAGCATAATGTTAAACTAACTGTGAATAGTAGAGGGAATTTGTACAAAATAGTACAGGAATAATAAATCTGTTGCTAATTTTTTTCCTTGTGTAAACAAACAAACAAACCCCAACACCAAAAAAAACCCAAAACCAAACACCGAACTTGCTCTGTATTGCCTTCAATTGGTCTTTTTCCCCTCCTTTTCTTGTAAGGGATTTGTTTTACCCACTTACCTTATCTATTGCGTATTTAAATATATGGGTAGGACCTGGTGCATCTTTTGCATACTCTACTTGCTAAATCTCTATACATATGGTTATATTACTCCACAGTTGTCTCACTAAATCCAAGTAAAATAGCTAAGAATGTAATGATGTCATCTGTGTACATATTTCTGGAGTTAAGGTTTCTGTGTGATATATACAGTATTTACAATCTGTACTTTGCATGTGGATCACAAACACAAGCAAGAGTATGATAACCAACCCACATTGCGTGGGTGGGGTATGTGTGTGTTAAAGGCAGGCAAATTAATAGTGACTGAAGATTAAAAATGTTTTAAGGGTGAGCTTTTTGGTTAATGAAAAATTATATTTTTTCTAATTTTTTAATTTGAGAAATATCGTATTCGCTACATTTTCTGACTTCATTAAAAAAGGCAAGCAGAACAGCTCATGATTTAATTCACCCATACCTTTCCTTTTTTTTGCCTGCTCTCTGCTTGAGGGTTTTTATTTCTCTTTCTTAAATAGTTGGCAATGAAACGATGCTGAGTACCTGTTTGTCTGGTGTGTGATAGACATATGTATTCCTCATTGCACGCACTTGTAAAAGAGGAACTTGCAACGATTTTTGCCTGAACTCGACTAGATTTGCTTCTGTATAAATAATATAAATTAAATATTCTTAATTATTTTAGCTCATGCTAGAAAAGATTCAGGACAAAGGGGAGATTGATGCAGTGTGTCTTACAATGGCCCTACTGATTTCTCTACTGGCCCTTCCTCTGCACATGGTCAATTAGAATTGAAAATCCTGTGCTGATTTCATTCGCTGGAATTTTTAAGCAGGTCAGGAAGAAAGATGTTATTGAAAGGAAAAGTCTCATCTAAATAAGAAAAGAACACGTGGCCATCTGGTCTAACTGTACCATGCTGAAAGTCATTTTGTCTCAGCCGTAGTTTGGTCTTTGCAACAGTTTGCTAAAATATCAAAATGAAATCTGTTTACATTAAACCACTCTGTGCTTTTTATTTATAAAAATGCAACGTGCGGTTCTCTTCCTATCTGTAATGCATGAGCTCATTTGACCCCGTTACCTTACTGAGAGTGCCTATGTTTCTGGTAGGCTCTCAAGTTACGTCTGTTGTGGGAAGGTATATGTGAAACAACCAATTTTTTGAAAGTTTGGGAAGCGGTCCTGAGTGCTTTGTTCTTATGTTTAAAATTTGCTCTTCTGCTTGAACTAGGAAAGGGTCAAAAAAGCAGATGCAACAAGAGGAAGCATGGGGGGAAGAGAGGAGAGTTTAAAAAAAGAAATTAGATCCTGAAGTTTGTGTTAGTAGCACTGAGGAGTTTGCACAACTAATTGGAGGCCATAGGCGAAGAGATGAGCTGTAATAGACGTCAAATTTTTAAGCAGTGGAGTCATAAATATGCATGAGCTTCCATGATTGCTTTGTTTCAACATCAACTATGTAAAGTTTAAGGATGTCAGCAAAAAACCACAGGTCTGAATTTTTCACATTTAGGTAAAAAAACTCTCTGCATAGAGAGCTAAAACACATAGCTGCAAATCTCAGGTGCTGGGACAACGGCAGCTGCAGAGTAATGCCAGATTTACAAGAATGCTGGGTGCTGGGCATTTGTATCTCCTACCTGCTTTAGTGAGAGCTGCTGAACACCCAGCATTCACAAATACCAACAGACCTTACTGGGAGGAGGGGAGAGTGTGGAACTAAATATGGAGGCAAGGGCCCTGTATTCATATGCTCAGGTTTAATGCTTAACTCTTATGTGATTAGTCCTTACTTTTGCATGAACAAACAATATATAAATTGCCAGTTGAAATATTCCTTCTAATGCAAGGTAGCGCATAAATCACTTCAGAAGTTTAGAGGAATTGATTTTCGTAGGATTTCAGTCTTTAGGAAATAGATAAAAATATGGTTGCTTATTGTCATTACCTTAAGAAAATAAAAGTCAGCACTTCAAAATGTAGCTGCAGGCATTGTTTCAAAATACATTTGCGAAACAGAAGTGACACATTTTATTTTATTTTTTCAAGCATAATGTACCAGGAAAAGTAGAAATTAAATTAGCGCTTAATACCAGTGAACTTGTGTATATACATATATATGTAATTTACAAGTATATACTTCTTATATATGACCATTGTGCTGACTTAGCTCGTATATTTCATATAAGGTATATAAAATATTCCTTCAGAAAAGTGTTAAATCCCTTGTTTAAAAAATAGTAATACAGAAATACGAATTTGACGGCAGGTCTCAATTCCTTCTCTACATTTCTCTCTTTTCTAGAATCTTTACCTTGCATGTGGATATTGTTTCCATTTCATGCAACCTTTTGTTTGTATGTCTCTGCTGCTATTTGGAAAAGAAGGGGTTTTTAAGATTAAATTTATGGTATACCTATGCTGTGTTCCTTGTCAAACTATTTATTAGCAATATTAGAGAAAAAAAGCTAAACACACCCTATCTTTCTATTAAGATACCTGTTAGTGTGACTAAAATACAGCCTTTCCAGGGAGTAAATTAAAAGCCGTGTACATGTGTAGATTTCCATGTGGATATAAAACTGTATTTTCTTTTAATTCTTTTTCAACCAAAGTCTATATTGACAAGCAACAATTACTCGCTATTTGTATAACACCATAATTCGTGCCAGAAAACAATGGAATTCCAAAAACTTTTAGAAAATAGGCCCGCGCAGCATAGATTTAAACATTAAATAGAATAAACGATTTGAATCTCCTTTTTCCCTGGATGTCTCTGCTAACCCCACCCATAGCCACACCAAACAGAGAGCAACTATTTTGGGGAGTACTGCATTCTCAAGACCAACTTTCTGGCACGATGACACTGGGCCAGTCGACCTTTCCCTGGGCTGTGGCAACAGGAAGGCCGGGGGTTGCGAGGCCAGCTAACTGAAATACTCCCCAGCCACACTCCCCTGCTTTGCTTTGAAGACAACCTACTCGCAAAGCGCTTCGCTGCTGCCTCGTTTAAAACTGCCACAAAACTGTCTTGATCTCACTCACTAATCTCTGTAAACCCAAATATGTTCAAGTGTTTCAGTTTGACCGCCTTTCAGATGTAGGTCTCCATACTTCAGCTATTTGCCTTTATGTATCGTATTGTAAACGTATACAAAACCTTTCCACAGTACTTGAGAGCTCCACGGCAATTATATAAGTGATGCATGAACTTAACATAAAATACTGCATTGGCTGTAAAGCTAGAGTAGAAACCACTGTAAAATGGGAAAGGGTGGGTGCCCATGGTTACAGTGTCGGAAAGTGTGTGCACATATGGGCATGTTTTGTACACTAAGGCGGAGATATGTTTACAAAGTTTCTTATTTTGTATTCTTTTTGCAAATCACAATGAAGCTGCAATTGAGCCTGGCCGACATAGGGAGGAAAGGCTTGTGTTTGTCTTTAATCTTTCTTGCAGCATGGTTCAGACTTCTGTCTGATCTGCACATAGCAGAGCAAGGGGCTTGCCGTGCGTTGCGTGCAGGCTCCTTGATTGTGGAGGGGGGAAA
>VZRU01008084.1:292260-311186 GCA_013398155.1 Pedionomus torquatus
TTTTGTCCGGAAAAGAAAAAAAAAAAAAAAAAAAAAAAAAAAAGCTCTGCTTTGTCTGTTGCTTCTGTTTGAGAACTCTCATAAATCTTGCCCAGAAAGCAACTTGGGCTTAAGGAGATCTGACCAGAAAAGCTCTGGGAAGCAATTGCAATGTCTCTTGCTATGGATATTCTCTCCTTTCTGCCCCCTTCGCCCCCACTGCCCCCTCCCCCCCCACCTTCTGAAGCTCACCTGTGAAGACANCTGCGAAGACCCCCACACCCTTTCCCACCCCACCAGGAACTGGAGTGAATGCAAGCTGCAAGCTAGAGGTAGTTAAAGTTGCTTATCAAAAAGCCTCTCCTTGTGCCGAGTGAGTCCAGATATTAGACTAGTTGTGTTTTTCCAGTCCAGCCATAACCCATTTCTAACACTCCCCCGTTGGCTCGCCTCTCCCCCTCCCCCCGTGGAAGGGGTGGGATGGGAACCTTGCTCGACTTCATTGTTCCAAATGTAAGAGCTATTTGCCCCAAAGTGTCTTCGCTGTCTTTCATAGCTAATTATAATAACTGTCAGATGTCTGGAAAGTCTGGGCTGCCCTTGCTGGCGGAGTTAAAGTTTGCCTTTATTTTTTTTCCCCTTGGGGACAGATCAGGCCTGATTAGACACAGAGTACAAATAAAAGTGAACAACATACATGTGTAGGGCTTTTTGTCTTTGTTTTTCTTTATGAACAAAGCAGCACGCTGGCTATGTCAGGAAGCAGTGTGGCATGCAGCCTGCGTGCAGGCGCTGCCCTGCAGGAGAACTCTTTCTTTTTTTTTCTCTTTTTCTTTTTTTTTTCCTTTTTTTTTTTTTTTTTTTTTTTTTGAAGCATGCAAGAAATATTCCTGAATTTGAACACCACTTTAAATACTTGTTCATCTCACAACAAAAAGTAACCATCAATTGTAGCACACACAGCATTTTGATAATTTTAAGAGAGTTGTCTTTCTGGGTGAAAATAAAAAATAAATAGAGCGCGTACTCACAGTTTTGTTGTGCTGTGCAAGTTGCTGTCTCCTCCTGCAGAGACAAGGAGGGTAGGAGGATGTCAAGGGTGCAGAATCCCAGTTTAATTCAGGAGAAATATAAAAATGTGCTTCCTGAAGTCGCCTGGAAGTCAGCCACTTGTACTCAGACATCCCATTGCTGCTCTGCACGCTATACTATCTGCAGTTCTGAATTGAACTAAATACTGCCCATGTGAAAGACAGGGGAAACACAGTCATGTGGGACACACAAATCCACTCTATTGGCTCCGAAGGAACAACTTCAGCATTCTTGCATTTCCACCATTGGTTAACAGTTCAAGCTGAAAGAGTCTAGGTCCTCCTAGTGAGTCCGTTTTCCCTTTATGTGTGGAAGAATGACTGTAGGATTTTACAGTGACAGGATTAGTTAAGAAAGGGACTGAAGTCATCCCTTTGACTGAAGCTGGTGGGTGGGGATTGGAAGCTGTGCTTTTCTCAAGTCGACGTTTTTCCTTTTTCTGCCTGCGTTCTGTGTGTCAGGAAATGCTTGCAGTTAACTTGGGTAGCACAGAGAAACTGAAGTGACTTTCTTCAGGTTCAGGGAGTGGGATTTGACTCTTAGCGGAATACGGTGCTACAGACTGTACAATGATTTTTATGGGAATAATTCTGTTTTGGCTGGCTAAAAGTGTGGTTGTTTTTTCTGTTCTGGATTTTTTTTTTTTTTTTTAAGGCCAGAAAGGGCTGCATTTCAGGATCATCTGACTTGAGTTTATGTATCACATAAGCCAGACAGATGAATCCATCAGTTCCAAAGTCCAGACTAATAATTTGAGTGACAACAGAAAATAGATTTTACAGAACTATTCGATGTCTGGGGAATATCATGTTGTGCTCATACTAATATTTTGAAAGAAGCAACAAATTCCATAAAATCTATAATTGCTGATATTTGGTAATTTTGAGACTAATGAAACTATAAAAATTAAATAGGAGGGAAGACCGACTACTCCCTATTTTGGTGTTCTATCATTTGCCTGATTTAGTTATGCCAGAGTGAGCTGTAATTTGAAACGGTACTCAGTCATGTGTGACATACTTCTCCAATTAACCCTTATTAAAAAGACCTTTCCCAAATCCCATATGCATGTATTCCTAGACCCACAGAAAGTAGAGGTTTGCTAGTGCTTGTGTCCATCTTCCTCTCTGAGCAGGTTTATCTTCTGTGTTTCCAGCACTTTGTCTGGTGTAGCTCTAAATACCCTAAGTGTGTGGCTCCTGTTGGTGGACTGTTGAACTTGGGGCCTAATTTAGCAGTTGAAGGGCTTAACTATATTTGGAAATTTACCAGAATAGTTTTTCTGGAATAGTGAATTCATTATACGCCTGTGGTGTGTGCAAGGCCAAGCACAGACAGACTGCCCTGCTGGCGTTCATACAACGTACAAGCTCCTATTCAGCAGTTATGCCTGGTTCTGGGTGTCGGGACATCTTTTCATTTCTAACAGTCAAACTTGTTCAGACCACCTTAAAACAATGCTTCTTCCTCTTTGGAGTGCACCCTCTTAGGCTATTTATAGGCTTTTATCATCACCTCACTGACCACCCTTGTCATCGCTTAGCTGAACACCATATTCCAGGTGTAGCTGCCTAAGATATGGGAATGTTCCTCTGCAGAACTGTGACCTGGTATAGCTGCAGCAAATCAATACGTTTTTGCTCGATATGTGAGCACGAAAAAAATATATTTTAAAAATGTACTTACACACCTGACAAACAGGATTTCAGAGATGAATACACCATGCGTTCTACTCTGAGTTAAGAAGGCAGCCTTTTAAGGCTAAGAAGATGCAGAGTGTGTATTTTTCTTTAGCAGGCTCACTTAAAAATAATGTTGGTAATAACATATAAAAGGTGGGTGTGGTGGTGGTGGAGGTGTTTGGTCTTTTAATCTGCGTAAGGAAAGGTATTTGTCTGGTTTGGATAAAATAAGGCCACAGCAGTAGTGTCAAAACTTTCTCTCCTCCCTCCAAAAATGTTTTCAGCTGCCCTGGGCTTTCCACATCTGGACTCCAGAACACTGAGGAGAGAGAACTGAAAGCCCTGGGAGACATTTTCTTTTTTTCGCAGCGCTGGTGGTCTTCATAATTTTGGTTACTTTTTTTGTTGTTGTTTAATTCAATTAAAATGGGAAGAAATACTAATAAAAGAAACCTTAATCCAGAGAACAGTAAACTCTTTGGTTTTAAGACCACTACATGGACTTGTCTTAAATACATCTTTTTCTTCAATGCCAGTTTCTTGATTTTAAAATGCTGAAAAGTTATTTAAAGAGCGGGAATAAACATCTGAATTGATTTAGCATCGCTTTGCTCTTTCCTCAAACAAATTATGAGTGAATTTCAGGAAAATATAGAGGATCTGGAGCAATGATTACCTGCAGTTCTTGAACCATGATTCAAAGACTTTGGTGATACAAGCAGACATTTTTGTGACTCATAAAGTGTTTCAAAGACCAAATTAATACCTAGCATTGTTATTTTCTAAAGCAAGAAAAGTAAGTACATCCTTACATGTATTCATGTATTTCAGTGGACATCTTATTTTCCCTATTATCTCTTGTAAAGAAATCCAAATTGAGACTTAGGCTACTTCCGGTCTACTCCTTGAATAATAAACTACTTGGTTGTTTTTTTTTTCTATTATTGGTTACTAGAGAAGAATACATAACTGTAAAAGCCAAAGAACGAGGACATCATAAAATTACCACATATAACACTACTTTGTAGATACTGTCATTGTGACGATGCTTAAGATGTGAGACAAGATGTTGCTGTACAAACAGGGCTGACAGAGTCTGGAGGCCATGTGGCTACTGCTATGCAGTCGCCTGTGACTCCATCCATTTGCAAAATGAACTTCTATTTCTGGTGTAGAGTGAAGGTTTGGCACTTTTTTTTCTCTCATCTAGCAAAGATTGATAAAGATACTTAAGTTCTGCATAATAGAGATCCTGTTTCTAAGAACTTTCACTGTCCCCTGACCAAGAACTCTAGGAAAGGAAAGATGATTGAAGTAAGTTAGAAATGATAGCCACTAAAAAAGCTTTTCTTAATCATTTGGAATTATTAGAGAGCTCATGGTGTGAGGGGGAAAAAGTAGGATGGCCTCACCCCTCTCATATGAGGTGTATTCCCAAACAACTTCACAAAAGAGGGAGGGTTTTTTTCCTTGTGTAAATATAAGTTCAATGACTATTTGGGGGGAGGAGATTCGCCCCTTGGTTTTGTTTTAGCAATGCATGTTACATTTAGAAAGTCAAAAATCAAAAATCCAGATAAATTTATTTCATATATGTTTAGAATAAAGGCCCACAGTTTGAGTGTTGATGTGTTGCATTATATAAATGGATCCTTTGAAAACATTTTAATTCTTTCCTTAGAAAATCACATGCAATTCTGTTGTGTGTATGATGTAGATGTCATGTTGCACAGCACTTTTAAGCCTTTCCATTTTTCTTTCTGTGGAAAATAATTGAACTTTACTGCATAGACTGTGTATTTGCTTGCAGTTTGCCAGAGAATTCTTGCTGTTCTATACACCTTTGCTTTTTATAATTCAGCAGTAGGTGGTATCTGCTAAAGTTTAAATCTTATATTAGTCACTGCTAGTAAAATCCCTCATGTTGGTAATGCATAAGAAAAGAAGAATCAATTAAAAAAAAAAAAAACAAAACAAAAAAAAAAAACAAAAACCCAAAACCAAACCAAAATAAAAAATCAGGACATACTGGGGAAGCTGGAAAAAGATAGAAAGAATCAAAGTCTTTGAAAATTGTTCAGAGCAGGCAAGTGGACAAAGGGCGCCCAAAAGCCATTTCAGGGAGGGGAATTACCAGAGCCTGGAAACGTACATATCACTTGCAGTGTGTGCATATATTCTGCAGTTGGTTTTATAGCCTTGTTAAGAACATCCCTAAGCCTACCACAAGGAGTTCTTCAGATGCATCTGGTACAGGAGGGTTGTGAAGGAAGGTTTGTTCTCATCTCCTGCACCAGGAAGGGTGAAACTTGCTGAAATGCTGTCTGAGCAAGTCATCTGTGCTGTATTTGAACCAGCTGGTCAGGTTGCAGTATCTGTCATCTACATAAAGAAAAGACATCAGAAAAGTTGTTAATATCATAACTGATTTTAGGAGGCTTTTTGGGGTTTATATTTTGTTTTGTTTGGGTTTTTTTTTTGCCTGATGAGTCTTTTCTCATTCCTCCGTCTCCTCTAGCTATTTATGTAGATAAAGTGAATGGAACTGCATGAGATACGGGGAAAATTTTCAGCTTGCAGAGTGAAAGCTGGTATCCCATCTCTAGAGAAAGTCAGGAGAACTTACTGCTGTTTTCTGTGCAGGCATTCTTGCTGTTCAGAGTCAAGTTTTGGTGGAGCTTAAATAATTTGGCTGTAATTTAACCACTAACAAAAAGACCTCAGATTCAGTGTGTTCTTGATCTATAGTGCTGAAATTCACAGATACTTTGAGCTATTAGTTGTTTTTATTTATAAACTTGATTTTGGTTATAGGACTGCTGGTGAGGAGTTCAGATCTCATCAACATCTCATTCTGCTGAACTGATAACATTAGGAAAATATCCAGGATTTTCCACTAATTGATTCTAAATTTTTTTGCGAGGTTTATACAAGTGAAAATTAAAATAATTTGTTAAGAACTATTTTTGTAGGAGAAAAGTTTTAGATAAAACAGAATGTTATGTGAACAGTGAGTTGGCAACTGCAATAATGTTCAGATGAAATTGAGCAATACAAATGTTTTAAAACTGTGCTATATTTAGAGTGTCACAGAATTATGATGTCCAGAAAGATTTGATAGACAAAGCTAGAACCAACTGTGCTATTAAGCTGATGCACCTCAAGTTTAAAATATATAAAATTCCTTGTAACCATTAAGGCAATGTTGAAATGAAAGAAAATTCAGCTATTTTTGTATGACATCTACATATTTCAGAATGTCTGGTAATTTCATGGTTTTTTTCCTCTGGGTGATTTCCTCAGATTTTTATTGAATCCTCCATTTTTATCCTTTTCCTTTGTTCATTTGTTCCTGTAACTTCTTTCAATATAAACAAATTATTTTCCCTAAAATACATAGGACTGAAACTCAGCTGATCTAATTTTTGTCAAAAACTGAAAGACTTTGTAGGGGCATTCTGACTTGGTGACCATAACAGATCTTTTTGCCTCTGACAACTCTTACAATGTTACATAGCTTTTTCTGGTTTCAGGTAAATTCCGTCATCCTCTATGAACCCATAATAATATATAATATATATCAAACTGCCATTTCCTTATAGAAGTCTGCAGCTGGCATTTTATATTCTAATTCCCTTCTGCAGTAAAATATTCTATTTGTTTCAAAATCTGAAACATAACAAAATTTTGTGCAATGCAGTATTTAGTGAAGAATGATAGTATTTAGCAGTTCATGTATCAAATGTAGAAGTCTTTTGATGTAAAAGTCATATGTGATCTAATTTTGAACTTGTTTTATTAAATATATTACTCCTTAGTATCAATCACCTCTCTTTTCACAAAGAAATAGATGAATCTTTAAGTATTTTGCACTATATGTAACAAAAATAAATAGGGTATTCCCTCCGTTGTCGTACCCCTCCAGCACTCTCTGCGGCAGAATTGCAATAGTATTAGTAAGATTAAAGCATCGCAAGGAAACAGGTCATTAGCAGTTGCAACTTATTTTTCAGTAAAGATATATCAAAGTTAAAATATGTTACAAGTTTTTTCAAAGTAGCATATTGTTTTGGGGACCAATATAATAAATCTAGGAGACTATTTTTCTTTTCCAATAATTTTGATCTAAAGAGATATCCCATTTTTTGATTCACTATTCTTGTCTGGTATCTCAGTCTTTTAGGGATTAAGACAGTAGATAGCTTGCCCCATTTCTGTTCCAATTTTGGGTGGTCCTAAACCCAAGATATTTTCAAAAGGATTTTTTTTTTTAAAGCATCTGCCCTCCACATTTTACTCTTTAATGAAATGATTAATTTTGTTCTTAAGGGAAGTTAATACTGCATAAAGGCAATACTAATACCATAGTTTTCCTTGCAAGAAGCTAGATCTGTTACTTTAAGGATGTGCATTTTTCTTCTGGTAGCTTATGAAAATTTAAATTAAAAGGATTTAATAATTTAAGCAGCATAGTTTAGTGACTGAATGTTAAAGAACAGAGGAGTTTGAAATTGCTAGCAGAACACTAGACATTTCAGAGAATGTAGTTCAATACTGCCTTCAGGCACTGATCCTTGCTAGGTGCATGCAGGGTAGAGATGCTTTCAGAAATAAATTATTATATAGTTGAATAGGACTGCTACTCTAGTAATGACATTTTATCTTTAATTATGTATTGAATTATATATTCTGTATTGATTAATGAATTTCTTATACACAGAAGACCAAAGAATTCCTTTACCCGAGAAGATTTTGTTCTTGGTTAAGAACAAGGTGTAGGCAGAGGGGATGAAAGCAAGGGTAGAGGGGGGAAATCAATGCAAACCACACTTGTTCAAATAATTGCAGTTACCAAAGTATGTTCACATATTTGTCTGATCCTCATAGAAGAATAACATTTTACCCTGAGCCCTCCTAAATGTCAGGTAATCTCTATCCTAGGTTTGTTTGGTTATTTTATTTTTTAACAGAGCCATCATGGTGGTGTATCTAAATATCTTTTTCTTCATCCCTCAATCTGTTTCTTTTGTTCCCTCTCAGTGTTTAACTGTGGACCTCATTTGTGTTGTATCACAGTCTAAACTGTAGGTTTCCTGCTTGAAGGACCTTGACTGAGATCCTGACCTTAGTGAAATCAGGGAGAAGAGTGGGTTTCAATGTCTTAAGTGGCACCAGAATTTCACCTCTGCCTTTATTCAGGACACCTCTAGATAAAGGGAATGAGTTAGAATGAAGTGCTTGGGTATTAAACCAATTATCTCTTTTAATTAGGATATGTATAGAGAACTCTTATACTGAAGAAAGGGTGAAATTCGCTGAATAAATTATTCACAGTAAATAGTCCGCCCAGCTCTAGTTCTGACAGACATAAAGCTGCAGTGGCATCAAAGTGTCTGCTCTTACAGAGTGTTGCTCTGACACAGATGTCAAATGACAAATCAACATGAGGTGAACAGATGAGTCTTATTCCCTGCCTTGCTCAGCTGGAGAGATCGCTAAGGGTGGTCAAATAGGCTCCAGTGATGCTCTTGGAGCATCCTTTAGCGGTAAAAGATAAATAAAACTGGCCAGGAGGTAACTTCTGTAATTCCTTTAAATCTGTTTTGCAGATATTACAAAGGCTAGATTACAAATAGTTTGGGAGCTTTTTACCACAGAACAGAGGAGGGGAGAGAAATTGGTAAAACCTTGTGGCCACCTCCTCTAAGACTGAGAAGAAACAAGGAAATTTAAAACAGTTTCTCTGCTGGTGAAATGGGTGTTGCCAGAAAGCAGTTTAGCTGCATTTCATTTCATCAGTACAATTTAGCTCCATAGACTTTGCTGGTCTCTGGCGAGATATATTTGAGGCTAGGTAACAACGATGGAAATTACTGAAAATGTTATGAATAAATAATGATTCGAACCCTCTTCTGGGGATAGTGTTCTGACCATTCATGTTTTTGCAGAATACCATGAAAATTATCATTTCCTTTGGGCTTCTGTTACCCTGTGCAATTCCTCTGCCACCTGCTGAGTAACTCTATCTTCTTAGCCCATTTTCCATAAAATTGAGTGCTTAATCAGGTAAAACCAAAACTATTGGACAAAAGGCTGTTTAAATGCTTCTCAGGACAGGCATGTAAGAACGGGCCTCATACATAATATTCATCATTCATGTAGGACTTTGGTAGAACTATTTAAGGATATGCTGTGAAAACAGTCCTGTCTACGTGCAAAACCTGACGTGGCAGCTGGGTGACATGGAGCCAGGCAGCAGTTGCTGTAGCTCCATAGCCACAGAGAGGAAATTTCAGAATTCAAATCAGATGCCTCTTTAGCCATCAAGCTGTCATTCGTGCATTTTGAATGGCATAGCAATGATAAAGGCTAATTTTGGCTGAAACAGTCTTTTACAGTACCAGATTTTACTTTGGGTAAGACAGACTGTTATAAAAATTTAGACACTTTCACTCATCTCTTGAAACAAAATACAAAAATGAAACCCACTTTTTCCTGGTTTTTGTCCCTCCTTCTGTGAGACAGCACTACCTTTGCAGTCTTACTACTTAATACGACATTTCAAGCCATAATTTAAAATCGGTTTAATTTTGTATCAAACTTTCAGCATTATTTTAATGCTTTGCTGTGCAATGAGGTTGAAATGCAGTTTACAGTCATTTGACATAGTGAAAATCCTTATTCTGCAGTGACACATTTTCATGAAGACAATAATTTAGATGATATCTTGGGTAAATTTGTGCATCTTTTTAATTCCAGTATGATAAAATTTCTATAAATATTTTCCACAAAACTAGAATTAGACTGAAGATTAGTTTTATCATACTGTTAAAAACTGTGCATCATAGACAAACAATTCATGTAGAAATATGTGCTTGTTCCTTTGAGAGAGGTGAATAGATAAACTGTCCAAGGTACAGGGAAATAGAGCATGGATAATGTGGGTTTGAGATATTCTGTTGCTTAAGTGATGCATTAAATCAATATTCTGCAAAGCTTTTTCTTGTTAAGTTATTTACTTGGCTGCTGTCACAATTCACCATTTAGGTCATCGTCTTTTTTAAAAATATATATTTTCTGGTGGCCTAATTTAACTTTATCTAAATACTTCAATTCCTCAAGTAATGAAACTTCTTCAAATGCTAAAATTATAGCACTGTTTTAACGCCAATATTTACACTGAAATTCATTACTTGGTTGATAGGCTAAAGAAAGTAATAATTCACTTGCAAGTGAATTATTAGTTTATTTGCATGAAAATCTATTACCGCAAATGAATAGCAGAAAGAATAAAAAGTTAATGTTAATACTTTGATAAAAACGGGAAAATTCTTTAATAAAGTTCTGAAAAGAGAATGCTGAAAAGAAAGACATATTTTTTTCCTCAGCTATTTTCATTTTAACATATATCTGCATTAATGGAATTTCAGGAGTTGCTTCTTCTCAACAGTAAAAATAATAATTAAAAAATAATTATGGAGATAATCAGTGCCTTGTTGTAACAGGAGCTAAAGATGTGCACTCAGTAACAATGTAAGGGTACCTCAGGGAAACCTTCATCCTCCTATCATTCCAGTGGCTGGGTAAGAGCCACAGAACTTCAACACCCTGGAGCTATTTCGTTTGTCAAAAAAATAGGCATATCCTGCATCATGAATCACCTCTGTTGTGCTAAGAATTTACTGAGCTTCAAATAACAAAACCATTTTAAACCAAGCAATTAATACAATTTTTTTTTCCCCTTTAATCAAGTTGTGAAAGGGTAAGATTATTCACTCCCCTTTGTAAACTGTCTTAATGGTCTATCATCTATACAGTCCTGTCTGTGAGATACTGTTTACAAAACATAATTTGTCAGTGTCTACATGGATGTGTGCTAAATTAACACTCAATTTTAGATGGTTTTGTATTTTTTGGAAGATTTTTTTAAGGAATTACGAGTGACAACATCAGGGCTGTGCTGTGTTTGTTTTGTGGTGTTTTGTTGATGTTTTTTTGTTTTTGTTTTTTTTCATTCTAAGCAGTTTCTATTAATTTTAAGCTAGACTAAGGAACATGTTTCCAAAGATAATTTTCTCATCCTTTTTCGGGTATTTTTGAAATGTGGATGCTCAAATAGTGATGAAAACAGTCAAGTAAATGCAGGAGGTGGGGAGTATTGGGTGAAGGAAACTGCAAAGATTAGGATTAATTATTTAAGAAAGCATAAGAATTTAAATGGGTCATGAGGGAAAAAAAATTGCAAAGTACTGAAGCTTGTAGAGGAGAGAGATTGGAAATGTCTGTGTTCCCTGTCTCTCTCACAAGGGATGAAAGAGGTCTTCAACTTAATCTGAATCTAGAGAAATAAAATTATTTTATTAGGAAGGAAGTGTTTTTTCACCCAGTGTGTGATAAAATTGTGGAACTCACTGGCAATATTACTAAAACTAGACCTGTTTGTTAATTATTGTGTGGATATAGACTGTTCTGTTGCCCTTCCTTTTTTTTTTTTTTTTCTTCATTCATATTATCTCTCAACCCCATTAAGTTTTATTAACTGTTTCTGTGACGCCTTTTCTCATGCACTTACTCCAGTTTGTGGGATCTGAATTCAAAACAAAGCATCTCCTGTCTTGCTGTCTGCTTTTCTTGAAATTGCAGAAACTTTTTAAGAAAATACAGAGTTAGGTCAGTATAGTTATATTTCACCAGTATTCAGAAAGGTTGCTATGTGGTCATTTGGAACATAAGCATGATTCACTGACATACTATAAAAAATAAGGTAGATCTTGTTAATGTTGCTTAGATAAGAATATTTTTGGCATGCATCATTTCCCTAAAGAAATGTATTATTATTTTTTTTAATTCTTGATATCTGGACAGAAACAAATCTGTTCTTGAAATCCAATTAATAAAATTTCAACTATGTAAGCCATTGCACTCAATGAAGGTAATGGTGAAAGAAATTAAAATTATCTGGACTTAATTAACCTGCTTTTAAGATTATTAAGGTAATGAAGAAATATTTTTATAAATAAATTTTTAAAAGTGGCAAGACTTTCTTCAATATTTTTTTCTACCAATAAGAATTTTTTTTATACCTTTCACAAACTGTTAACAATTTTGTGGGAGTATCGTATTATGTTTTTATTGAGGAATGCTGTATGCGGTGAAACGTGTAGTAGGACTGTCAAAATCAGTGAAAACTCCATTTCCTGAGCAGACAAAACACCTAAACTGCATGAAGTAATAGGTGTTGTAATCAAAGGGATTGTAGAGTAGGTAGCATGGCTACTAAAATGTACAAGCAAACTGAATCCTTTCTCAAACCAAAAGCTTTTATTATGTACTTAGTGGGCTAAGAGTGCAAGAGGATGCTATCACTGACAGCGAAAAAAATACACCATGAAAAAAAATATGGAATAGCTGAATGGATGAGAACAAGAAGTTCCAATGAACCAAAAATTCACTAAATCCAAAAATGTAAAGTGCTGACCCCTGTTGACCTCAACAAGTTGTTAATTAGCAGAGGATTAACACCCTTTTCATGTGGTGGCAATCACTAGAAAATAATGTGCATGCATGAAAGAACTTTAGGGTCTAACAAAAGATTAAACACAGAGATTCCTTGGGTTATAGAAGTAGAATCTGGAAGCAGCGCTACACTGTCCAGTCTGCAGTTTTGAACAAATGATCAATACCTCAGAAAATATACTGTTTCAGGAAAAGGAAGAACTGAAATGGAGACAAAATTAAAAAAAAAANTCAGAAGTAACACTTAAAAAAAAAAAAAACACCAAAAAAACACAGCAATTTGTTTCTGTTGCATTTATTTCTGAATTTAGTGTCTTTAACACTTTACACAAGAACTGTTGGAGACAAATCTGGACATGTTTTAAAATATTGCCAATTGATTATAAGGTAGACAATAAGGAAATATTTTTTCTTAAATTAATTTAAAGAAAAAAATCTTTGAGAGCTTCATTCCTGTTTAAAGGACTATGGATACCAGAAGTCTACATAATATCACGACCTGAGGTTGATACTGTAAAAAAGATAAAAAAGAACCCAAGAACCACAATCCCCCTATTTGTTCCATTATGAATCTGTTTGAGGCTCGTAAAGGCTGATGAGAGCCCCTCAGTACAGCCTACATGGGTGGGAACAAAACTGAGAAGCTAGAGTCAGTGTTAGCTGGGCCATTTACTGGATCCCAACAGCTGAAAGCTTAAATCATAACACAATTCTGTTGGAAGGACTGAAACCACACCAGCAAATGCAAGCAGAAATAAGGCATTTCTGAGACTTTTACAATGACCACAACTTTGTAAATGTCTTTCTAATAGTTTTGAATGTGCTGCAATTCCAATCAAAGATGTATTGCTTTCTCTGAAAGGGCTGGGTGCTTCTTAATTCTGAAAATGTGGCTCATATTCTGGAAGTACCTGCTGCAAAATAGAATTGAGTTCCTTTTAAGATGCACACAATACTTAGAATCCACTTCTGTAGGACATTCATAACTTCCATTCTGATTTAGATCCCTGAGGCCACATGGGTGTTGGAAAGCTGCTTGTGCACTGTGCTGTTTTGCAGATGATCAACAAGGTGCAGATTGAGAGCTGTGTCCCTCCTGGGTTGCTCTGTGTCACAACCCATACTGGCAGTGAAGCTACACACCTCAGCTAAGTGAATAATGTGAAGAAACTGAAGCCCTGTAAATGTAGCTAAGGAGTGTGTTGCTTTCAGTGCTTTTATAATTGCCATCATCAGAAACTTCTGCAGGTTAACTGTCCACTGGGGAAATTTATGTACAGCCCTGGCCTCACCCACACTCATGATTTATGACATCAAGCAGTGGGTTGATGAATACTATTCTATTGTAAAGGCCCTCTTTAATTTCACTATTCAGACAAATACCTAAGCAATTAAACAAATTAAACTCTTGGTTTGTCTCATCACTTGTAGATAGTGAGTTCTGCAGGTTAGCTATGTTGTAAAAATGTACCTGTCTCTTTGTAACAATAAGAGGTGGCTTTTGTAACTTCAGATTCATAGGAAGTACAGTATTTCTGATTTTAAAGGATGATAAATATCTATCAGAGGATTTCTTGCTGTTTATTTTTACTTCACTCGTGTAGATTCATCTTACTCAGATCCTTTCTCTGTTCTTTCTGTTATGGATTTAGCATATTTAAGTCTTCACGGTGGACAGATTTATGGAGTAATTTGTATCAAGAAACAGGAGTGAAGATGATTCCAGCTATGATTTTCAGTGCTGCATTCATTGTTGCAATTAACAGAAGGAGCCTATACTTTGACTGTCATATCTAAGGTCTGTCTCACAGGGCTGACAACTGAGAAGTATAGTTTTCAGATAAACTGAGTGAATTTGACCTGAAAGCTTCTGAAAGACAATAAATGGGAAGCCATGCAACTTTTAGACTTGTTTCGACGAGGCCCTGGGCAACCTGGTCTAGTTGGAGGTGTCCCTGTAACTGCAGGGAGGTCGGACTAGATGACCTTTGGAGGTCCCTTCCAGCCTGGAGGATTCTAGGATTCTATGATTCGCGAGAGAGCCACTGTTGAAGCACAAAGACATTCTCTCTGTTATGAATATGATCTCCTAATACTTGTGGCAGATTCTGTATTTTCAAGGGGATTTTCCATTATTAATTGTACTCCAGTGCTGACTAGGACATGTTCTATTAGTGTGTTTGGTTTGTCTCTCTCTCACCTGCTCAACTATTCAGTAAACATTGGAAGCCTCCTAACAATACATAGGTCTGCAAAAATATAGTGTTAAATGTTGCCTAGTTAATTTTGTGATTTTTGAAACGTAACCTGATTCAGCTTCAGACTTTATAAGTTAATACTTAAGAAGAAAATTAAAACATCTAATCTTCTTAAAAGGAAATTAACATAATGGGCTTTAATCATATATATAAAAATAAGCTATTGGTAGTCTAAGTAACCATTACATAAATAGGCACTAACTTAACTATCTTATTTCAGGTAGTAGGAAGTTAGTTCACAAAGGGTTCATATATGTCAACCAAAAGCGTGATTGTGTTTGATCCTCTGTTATGGCTGCTTCAGGATTCTGATGAAATACTGCCTGTCAGTCATATCTTCCTAATTAGATAAAACAATTCAACCGAAGTTCTTAGAAGGACAGATTTAAACTCTACTTCCAGAAAAGCTCACATAAGCAACTTTGACATTTGCTTTCTGCAAGTGTTCATGCCAGCAGAGTTGATTATTTGAATTCTGTTGGAAAGTAAGCAAATTCAAATGAGCATTCATGAAAGGTGTTGTTCTTCCAGATATAGAAACTGAACCTAGAGAGATATATTGTGCTAGACCTTCAGCTGCACAGCTGTAACTGTTTCCAGCAAAGTCTGTATTGGTGTATACCAGATTAGAATCATAGAATGTGTTGGGTTGGAAGGGACCTTTACAGGTCATCTAGTCCAACCCCCCTACAGTAAGTAGGGACATGTTTAACTAGATCAGAGTGCTCAGAGCCTCATCAAGCCTGACTTTACACTTCTCCAGGGATGAAGCCTCCACCACTTCTCTAATCAGCCTGTTATGAAAAGGTTAAGCCTTCCTCTCTTTTTGTCTAAGGCAATGGTTCCCTATATGCCCTCAACTGCTCAAGTCATGCCTCTCTGAAAGGCAACATTTCCCTTTCCAGTAGAAATAAGTAGCTGGGTATGGGATAGGTGGGATGTTTGCTAGCCTGGTTTTAGATTGGTGTAGATCAACCATGAACTCCACCCTAAAGTATGATAGAGAGAAAAAGCAGAACAACAGCCAGATAAATTATTTTCTGTATGAGTTTCTGTCACTTAAACTCTTAAATCTAGATTGTGACTTTTCTCAAGACTTAATAAAATTCCATTATTTTTGCTCTTCAAAAGTCACAAACCGCATCTTTTGTTGACAAAAACCAAAACTCAGAAATACTGTCTAAAAATACTTAAATACTTTTAAAAAGAGTCACATTCCTGGAACTAACTGGTTTCAACCCTTTCTATTAACAAAGTCAAATGGAGTTTGCTGCAATGACAAAAAATCATAGGCACTGAAGCATGCACTGCATGGAATTATTTAGAGTAAAGTTGGTGACCACAACCACAATCATAGGTTCTACTGGCTTCCCTTTTCCTTGAGCATTGGATCAGAGATGGCAGTTGTCTGAAACAACGTGTGCTGAGAGGATGTGAAATGTTTTCCAGATCCAATAAGAACAGAGTAAAAGCATTAATGCGTGTATGGTAAATGATTCTATGAAATCCTGAGCCCCTTGTAAAACTGTCCTGCAGAATTCAATATTGAAGTTACCATGAAATATGGATTCAATTCAATTACAAGACTAAATGAATCAATTCAAAGTTTTTTCTTGAAGGCACTGGATTTCATAATTTTGTATTCTTTTTCTCTGTAGAAGAGTATTGGGGGAGGAAAAGAGCTGGTTTCCCTGTTTTTAGAAGTTGAATTTGTCATGGAATGGTTAGTGGAGCAACAGAAATAAGTGTGGGAAGACGTTGGTGTAAAATACTCCTACTCTTCTACGGCTCTTGCTAGTTCCAAACCCAGTCCCTGCTTATCACATGGTGGGAGCTATTCATGTTATTATTTTCTTTAATGCTGTTCTTGTTCAAGTTAGGTTAGCACTGCACATCCTATTTATCACAAACTCAGTATGGAAAAGCCATATGGTGATCAAGGCCAGGAATTATGCCCCAAGTTTCACACTAAATGCACTTATATGGTCTTATGGCTACTTACACTTGGTGCCCATCTGTTAGGATGGCAGGGGGCCCACTGCTAAGCTGGCCAGACAATTGCCCTTGAGGATAGTTGCCAGACAATGTATGAGCTTCAATGGGCAACATAGCAATGGAAAAGCCATAGGTTTAGGGAAAACTGTCTCCTTGTACCAACAATGGCTTCTTACATATGTTTATAATTTCTACTTCACATAGAATGTATGCGAAATAAAAGTGTGACAACAGTGGTCTCTGTCCCTTGCAGTGGTACAGATTATATTGCAGTGAACAGATGTAAAAAGCATCATGTAGAAACATTTCAAGTCAGACTGTAGCAGGTAAAATTTATGAATATTCAGTATGCAGGACATTTCACATTAAATAGGAAACTAGAAAACAGACTGATGTAATACATCTGTGGCAAAATGAAAGTTGCAAGTTCTAAGTGTTCAGGAATTTAGTGCTCGGCTTTAGAGAGAAAAGACCGTATGATTCAGGTTAGTAACTGCCATTCAGAAGGTGGGATGATATTTGCTAATTTCAAACAACCAAGCATATTTTCCTTCATTATAAAGCTAAGGAATTAAAGTCTTATTTTGGAAAAAAAATAATATCTTTAATGCTTTGTAATCTAAACCAAATTTGGGCATTGAAGACAGTGTATGAAAATAAAGCTAAGGAGAGAAAGATAAGACGGAATAAAAGTATATACTCTATATATGATATAGAAAAAGAATTTTGCAGGATGTAAAAGGAGAGATCAAGTTAAGAAAAGAGGAAGAAGGAATTGGTCAGCACAGAGGAACTATTGGAAGCAGGGAGAAGCAAAAAAGCACGCAGGTTTACTTCCATTAAAAAAAAAAAGTACATTGTAGTCAAAGTCTTAGGTATAGGCTAGGAATTGACTACATTGATGATAAAAGTAGACAGTCATGAACTAAGGAAGGGGACAGAAAATGTAAGCAGGGGAAAAAGCATTCAGTCTAAGAAACCAAAATTAGCTTTCATATGAAGGGGAGCTGGGAAAATCCATAAAATTAAAAGCAGGTGGTAGCAATTGAAGTTTTGCTCTTCCGTTGAGTTGTATGGATTATGCCTTAGAAGGTGTGAAGTCTTGATTGCTTCACAGTGCGGCTAAGAAGAAATAAGATTCTCCTACTCTCAAAGTCCTTTCTTGACCTTGCATCTAAAAGGTCTACTCTGTCAGAATATCATCTTTGCCTGTACAGATTATGACTTATTTATTGCTTTATACTTTCTGTATCTGTAAATTTCCAAGGGTCTTTAAACTTCATATTCTTATCTGAAAAAATCAAGTTAACCAGAAATACATGTTATTGACATTAAAATTTCTCAAGGGAGTATAACAGTTTTGATGGAGATTGTATTGGAAATTCCCTATGTGTCCGGCTATACAAAACTAATTAAGAAGACTTTGGTGGTCAGAAAAATTGCTTATGATAGATAAAGTTGTATGCCAGGTCTTGTTGTACCTGATTCATTCCAGGAAATGTTGGTTTCCTACATGTCAGGCAAGTGCTCTGGTTCTCTGTATTTACTTCAGGAAATTGTCACCTTCTTCCATATCTTGTTTTCATCTTGAAAGAGATCACTGGAATAGAATATTTTTAAAAATGTAAGAATTTCAAGGGTCATGGGACGAAGGGGTCATTTAGTGTGAAGCTTTAGAGAGAAACAGAAAATTACTGACTCTAGGATGTGGTGTCCCACCCAAGAAGAGTCTAGTAAGTGAAACTGGTTGTAGGTCCATTGTCAAAACTCCCATTGAATAACAAGGAGGAAGGTCTAATTTCTGCTTTGAAGATGTTATTAGCCAGTTTGACCCTCTCCAGTCTAAAAGGAGACACCACTCCCTGTTGATGTAGCTGGCTAAAGAATGTTTGAATCAGAATTCTTGTTAGTGAAACTGGTCACTTTTCTGCTCCATTTCTAACATTCATTTAATAAGTAGATATTTTCTAAAATAATCATGCAAGATGCCCACTCACTATTGTCTGCTCCAAAAGATTAGGACAAACATCCTAAATGATAATGGCACCAGTGATGCGTAACAGTATTTTTTCTTAGAATCATATTTTTATAAGTGCCCTTCATTCTGTTAAAAATTTTGGTTTGTGTTGGCTTTATGGCATTCTGTAGCATTCATAAGATTCAGAGGTTGAAAATGAAGTTTTGTATTCTTTAGCATGTTTTCTGGCTGTGTAACACTCATGAAGAGAAATTATCTAGATTCATATTGGCTTATGTCGTGGTTTCAGCCAAATTTACCAAAACCTGATTGACAGATGTCCCCCCCTCCCCCCTTTGGGTCAAAGAGAGGAGAGGAAGGAATTAAAGAGATTCAAGAGTTTAGAAAAAAAACTAAACTACTTTAATGAAAATAATAATAATAATA
>VZRU01008084.1:311192-346294 GCA_013398155.1 Pedionomus torquatus
CTCCTCCTTGCAGGTGGGACCCCTTTACGCTTTTCCGTTTCTGACCCTCCAACAGGCAAACGACAAAAATTATCTGACCTTGGTTCTTCTAGCAATAAGTCTAAACAAGGGCCTCTCTGCATACCATCCCTCGGTATAATCAGGTCTTATCACTGTGAGACGAAACAGCTCTGAACAATGTGCTGTTAATTTCAGAGTTTAGCTAGTTAGATGAGGCCTAGCTAAGAAAGTAAAACTGTAAAACAGAAAAATTGGTTTGTTTTACCTCAAACCAGGACAGCTTAGTAGGAGGCTTTTCAGATGTGAACAGAAAAATGAATTTAATTTTGAGATTGGCCCAATGTCTAAGATTAAATGCATGGGAGCCTAGTTATACAGTTCATTCTGGACCTGAACTCTATCAAAAACTTTTACATTTCCCTGAAATAATTGAAACACAGTACCTATTAGTAACCAGATGTAATTTAAGCAAGTTTTAACAGATGGGCATTTCAAATCCAGCTATATGAAACCTGTTTATTTTGAGTGTTTTGTTCCTGGGGGGACAGCATTTTATTTAATCATCATAGCTCTTATTTGCATATTGTGTTTCATTTGTTTCGTGACCACATTAATTAGAAGAAAAGACTGTCTTGCTGTACATGACATTTCAGTTCCTGACTGAGCAAGGACATGAGCTGCAGGCAAGTTACATTAATTTGGTCTGTACAGAAATTAATAACAAATGTACTTCAAACTTTCCCCTCAAAAATAGTAATTTGAATATTTATGAATTAGAAAAGGCCATTTGTGACCCATGGCCAAGAGATAATTTCGTTGACTTATCCACAGGAAAATATTTTCTGTTGATCATACATTACATGAGTGATTTTTGAAATATAAACAGAGCATACTGTTCTTACAAAGGCTTGATAACACATTTGTTTCCTAGATGCTTGATTATGACCCAAGAGGTTACTTTTGATCTGGGAAAGAAAATGTCAAATGTCCATTTCTAGATAAGTTCTAGCTAGAAAAAAAAATGTACTTCCTAAGGAAAATCCCAAATGTTAGATTGTGGATCATGTAAACACCAAAAAAGAAGAGGTTAAGGAGGAATGCTGATGTAATTAATGAATTTTGAGGCCAGAGGAGACTACATGACTATACCAAATTCAATCCAGTATATTGCTACTGAAAATGTTCATAAAACTACAATTTGGTAAGATCTCCAGTCTTGAAGTGAGGATTTCATGGATTTGCTCTCACATTTACTGGTCTAGAAAAGTAGGACATTTCAGGGAGAAGTACTAACACTTCAATGTCATCCTTGAAGAGTAACTTCACATGGATAATGAAGAAGTTGAAAAAATATCTGCTTGGAACTAGAAGAGAAATCTCATGATGTATACCTTATTTCTGGGAGATGGACTTTTAAATCTTAGAAGTTTTATTAGGCACTATTGATAAGCAAAGCATGTTCAGAGAGCATAGCTTCAACGAGAAGACTCAAGTAGTCTATAAAGCCATATTGACACAAATATTTTTCTTTGAAGATATTGCAGTCTCATGTTTTCCATTGGAGACAAAAATCCTTTTCCACTCCACCTTCCCTGGAGTGCTTTATATTTGCAGACTGCATACCTTTTAAGATCAAGGAGAACTATAGTTGTCCTTTTTTGTGCAGCTTTATTATTGTTTGGCTGGAACTAGGATTAACTGCCCTGCCCTAACCTTCACAAAGTTGTTCATTATTAGGAACTTTAAATTAAAAAAAATCTCATCTTTAAAGTTGTTGTGATTAGCACATAAAAATAAATAAATAACTAGATTCCTCCTCAGAAATCAGGGCTTTCATTTTCTCTTTGACTTTTCATTTACATTTTCTTTTTTTCCAGTATTTTCTTTCAACCTTATTTTCCTACCACTTTAGTAATTCTAATTCCGTTTCCAGCTGAACCTGAATGTTTTGACTTTCAGATGGATCGAAGGGATCTCCTAGTGTCTCAAAGACAGAATGATCTGAAGTACAGCGAAAAAGACAACAAATTCTTATATGTCACCATGTACCATCCTCCTTATCCTAATCTGAAGAAAATATGTCCAAAACCTGATTACGATAATAATTTTAAAAGCCATATCCCCTTTAATGTTCATTGCAATGATAATTTCTCAAAATAAACAAGACAAGTACTCATCCAAAGTGAGTAGAGATTAGTTTTACTTGGCAATAATGGCCTGTCTTATGCACTTGATCTTTACCTATTCAATCAAAAAGAACATCAGGTTATAGCAGCTCAAATGAGGACAAAGTGTGACCTGTGGCTTGAAATACTTTCTGGGCATCCCAGAGAGAAGCATCAGATATTTGCCGCCCTCTGCTTCAGCATTGAAGTCAATGACATTGTATCTGCTTCTGCAACAGTTGCATGAATTCCATTTGTTTTACCTATATGCGCTTAATTCTTGCTTCTGTTCCAAGTTTCCCAATACTCTTCTTGCAGATAATCGGCTTACAAATCCAGTCTAATAAAACAATTATATCGGGTTTTGCACCTAGTCTGTCTAGGTCCCTATTTCATCTTAGAAAATGAAATACATTGTAGTAACTATTATGTTGTTAATGCACGCAAGTGATGTTTAAGGGACCTGGGGTACCCCAGCAAATCTCCTTTTATTCTGCAGCTCTTTTCTTGCTTGCATTTTGTTAATTTTTGAGTGCTGCTCATGAAGCCAGGAAAGCAGTCTTTGAAAGGCATGAAATAAATTCTGTTCAGTGAGTGGGTAATTGTTCAAGGTCATCTGTTCGTTGTCTTTGTCTTGATTGTTTGAATTAGTAGCTAATAATGGGGCTGAACCGTGAATGAATTATTATCCATAGGGCATATTTTGGGGAGTGTCAGGAAATATTACAGGGTAATTAAGGTTATCCAATAGCAAGGCTGTGTTACCAGCAGATGTCTAGTAATTACTATGTTTAAAAAGTGTGGGGATTAAACTAAGATTATAGCTTTTATATTGTCTGCCTTTACAAGTCATATTTGGAATTTATTCAGTTTATTCTGCTGCCCTTTTCCCTTTGTTCTGATTCTGTCACTTAAATTCCAACTTAAACACAGGCCTTTCCTGGTGAATTAAAATAAACATCAGCAGATGGTATGTAGTACATGTGTATACAAAATAGCAGTGTGGTTATTGAGGACTACAAAGATAACTGCATTGATAAATACTTACTGCTACTATTTATTTCTTAGAAAGTTCTGACTGCATTCTAGGACTTGAACATTAGGCCTTTTAGGTGCTACATTAGTGCAGAGATGATGTTTTGGAAGTATTTTTCAATAACAGAGCAATATTTAATATGACAGGAGAGCTCATGTGTTCTTTTAATTTGAATTTGTTGAGTTGGTCATCTTCAGGCAAAACCAAAAGTCCTGAGTTCAAAGTTCTGCTGTTATTACTGACTCTAAGCTGGCTTAATGCTACCAGAGGCCAGGGAAGGGGAAGCATTTGTTTAGTCCCCGATCCAGCAAATTTGATTTTGGCAGATGGGCTGACGGGAGATAATGTAATGGACAAGTATCTGTGGCATCTGGAATGTCTGGATTTAGCACAGTTGACTAGCACCAGGGTGGGGAGGGCGGCACAGAAGCTGAATGTGCAAAGAGTCAGCCTTCAAGGCAATGAAAAACTTTTCAGTAGAAAAGTGTGATGACTGGGAAGGAAATGTAAAGACATTGAGGGTTTGCAGTCATGAAAAAGGAAAAGTGGAAGGCCTGAAAACTGGAGGAGAGGTACAAAATGCACATGAGAGGAAAGGGAAATGAAGTGAAGTCAGTGAAGGCTTTTTGTGCTTTCTGGGACCTCTTCAAAGGGGAGCACACTGGCAGCTTGTTTTTTTTCCTTAACAATAATTTAGAACCACAATTGAAATAAAACATTCACTTTGCAAATTGTAGGTAACTTCCTGAAGTCTAAAACTTTCTGAATCTGCCCTTCCACTCCTTTGCATATACTTTTTTGTCTGACTAGCGTTAAGCATGGTAAGCTTTTTATTGATTGATTTTGCACACTGCTGGCAGTGCAGGAGTAGATTACGCAGAAGCACTGTGGATTTGAAAGTCTAGCTACTGTGTTACTGATTTTTATTGGTACATGGCTAGCAGCAGGTGAATTAGACTATGGCAATTGCTGGTTCTTTTTGTAATCCAAGCTCTTCTCAGTCTAGCAGGCTTCTGTAGCTGTTTTATGCCAATCACAGTGATACCCATCAATGCACATTCCATAATTTCTGAAAATATTTTAACCACTCCAGAAGGTGTTCATTAACATTGCATTGATAGCTCCTTTGGCTTTAAAATAAGCATGGTAAATGTTACATGTTTATGACTAAAGATAGTGCTAATTTTAAAATCCTGATTATGTGTTTGCATGCATAAGCAAAGAAAAATAACCAACAGTAAGCTGATGTGCCAACGTGGGTAAGTGGTTTACTATGTACATAAAGTACTACGATGAATCTTTGTGACCAACAGTCACAGTTGTTTAATTAATTATCTTAATTACATGTGGGTTCTATTAAAGTCAAAGGCTTTTTTCATGATCTAAAATTAAGGACCACTTCAAGTTGTTCACTTGAGTAAAACATGCTTACAAAATTCTTACTTGAAAAAATTCAAAATCAAAGCTAAAATATGTTCAGAATCAAAGCTAGGTCAAATGTTTAAAAATTGACTGCAATCCAAATTTATTTCCTTTGTTGTTAATTTAAAAAATAAAAAAATAATATGGCTTTTCACTTATTAACCAGTACTGGAATTAATGTTATACTTCTGGTATAGAAGAAGATCTGACAAAATGAAAGGGGAGGGACAGGGAAGAGCAGAAAACACTGATTTTATGCAGTTAAAGGTGACATACGAGGTGTCAATGAATTGCCTCTATTTGCAATTATTCTGAGTTTAAGTTCATAATCATCCATATATATTACAACAGGATTTTTATCTCTTTAGTTTTCCTGAATTTAAAAAATGCAGGCTGCTCCTCAAATCAATTTAAGAACTTCAATAGCTATTAGTTCTTTTCAGTGAAATATTGTAATCTCTCTTGTTTGTATTCCAAGTCATTGATATCCATGTGTTAACATGATAAATGGCAAAAGCTGATGTAAAATGTTCCTAGATTTATAAAAGACATTCCTGTTTCTTGGTTGTCCAGTTATCACTGTACAAATGCCTGAGCCAGAGCCTGTTTAAACTTAATGAGAGTTTTTTACTGACCTCATTGTGTTTTGGATTCAAACAGAAAACTACTCAACTTTTCTTTTACTAAGTTATGAGTTTTGTTTAAAGAAAGTAAGGTTGACATTTTCTTTGATGGAATTAGTTAAAATACAGCAATTGGGAAAGAGAAAGTTCAAACACCTAATCTTGCCTTTTGATCTGATTGTAAATTAACAGCCACTGAATTAGCAAAAGCCACTGTAGTTTTTATAGCATCATTTTTGTATAGTTGGAAAAGGAGCTTAATGGAAAAGCTGTATTTCAGCCTAAAGCTTTTCTTTTACTTTGTAATAAAAAGAAACACCAATGATCAGGTTTTCCTATGCTGAGTTTACTGTTGCAACAATAATGCTTCTACTGAAATCTCAACACTACCAAACATAAGCAAAAGCAGTAAGTACACATGGCACTGCATCACTCCCTTGAGCGTGCTCAGTTACCTCAGAGAAGAAAAGCAGGCTCTGCAAGTTCGTGAGCCTTTTTTTATACAAGAAAGGGGAACAAACCAGACCGTTCATTAATAATGAAGCAATAGCCAATGTAATGAAGATCTGTCATGAGTGAGACCTAGGATGTGGATATATAAATATGGGAAACACAACCATAGTTGTGGTCTGATTTTCAGACATTCAGATTTCCTTAATATATGGCAAAGCCGTGCTTTTGCTTACTTTTGGAAAATTATCTGTGCTTCACTAGAACAGGGAATCTCTCACACTCAGAGTAACATCCAATAATCTTCAACAAATTTAAGGAAAAAACAACTTCACTCTTGTCGTGGGAGTTTGAGGTCTTGTAAAGACCTCAACTAACCGAAACACTAAAGCAGGCTTAACAGAAAAAGCTCGATGATCTAGTGATGTACGTTAGGGACTGTGCAGAACATCCCTATTTTAAAACAATATTTGTATTGGCATGAGGTATTTACTTTTCATGCTGTTATGCTGAAGTAGATTCTAGAGGAGTTTTCAACTTTTATTGTCCTTTTTTCCACCAAAACTGGGATTAAAAATACAGAAGAAGATATGCAGAGTCAATACTTTGCCTTATGATTTAGAGAAGGAAGAATAACCAATTGTTTAGTCCAACCACCACATTTGAGTGTCAAGTGTAGTGAAAGGTCAAGATAAAACAGGTGTAAAAAAATGAAGTTAGAAATTAGGGATTCCATTAGACAAAAGACTAGAGCAGCATAGGTTAAAGTTAAGAAATGGGAGAACTTTGAACACTTAATGTTTTCTTTTTAGTCCTCAGAACATAAATATTTTAAAGCTGTAATTTTGGGTGGGTAATTGCTAATTACTTTCTTTGATTTAAACCTTGAATATTTCTAAAATTATTCTGACAGACATAAAATTAGCTGTGATCGGAAATCAGTGAATCTGTGTGTGATTTATTTTAGAAATAAATAGGATTGACCACATGTAAGAGGCTAAATGTGTTAGTGTATTTGTATGACCAGAATTTTAGAGATTGGGAAGTTGCACTGAAGCCCTCAAGTTGCCAAGCCAAGGTTTTTGGGATTGTATAAGATGTCTTTTCTAGGTAAGCAAGAGTCCTAAAGCAACATTTGCACACCAATCCATGTGGCACAGGCTAACCTGTATCCTGGCCAGTTCAGTCTGCTCCCCTGAAGCTGAGTCTGCCCAGCTGAGTATCGCACTACCCAGCTGTCTTCTAGTAAGCTGGCATTGTTAGTGACCTGTGAATAAGATGGATAAAGAGGTGCTCCAACTTCTCTAACAAGGAAAATGTGAAAGAATAGCTGCCTATCTATAAGAAAACAAAGACCTTTTTGGAAAAGTAAATATTTTCAGACTTTTGGCTTAAAAAATGCATTTTTAGTTTGAAACTGTCCATAATCAAAATGAAGTTTTAAAAAATGTTAGGTATTTGCAAATCAAATAAAATATTTTATTACTATTTGGACTAAATCTATTATTGCCTAGAAGGTTTTGGCATTGGCCACTCAACTGAGACTCATTTTTCATGGAGTTCCATTCTCATTTTCATTGCATGGAAATTGAAGCTGTAACTTTTCCTCTGAGATGAGAATTGTGAAAACTGTTCAGCATATGGGGCACTTTCTCATCTGAGTCTCAAATTTTGTGAACTCCGAGGCAAAATGTCTTGGTGCGAAAGCCTGTAACTTTAACTGCTTTTACTTTCAACACCTTTCAGATTGCTAAAGCTTAAATCTGAAGTGTATTAAGCATTCTTGTGGACATTTGTTTTTTATCAGTCAAGAATGCATGCTCCAACATAAAATCCTAAAAGTAGGGAAAATAATTTGCTCCAATTTCTTCAAATCCCTTTTCTACTTCTTCATACAACTTTAAAAATATCCAGCCTAATGATTGCTTTCTTTTGCCACTTCAAATGTAAGTTGTTATAGCTGGGAGAAGAAATAATTTGATGTTTATTTTTGATCTACTATGCTCTCATCTGGCCCTGGATTTAACAAGAAGGATGGCTGGTGTTTATTTTTAACATGTTAAATCAAAAAGGAAATACAAATGGTTGTTTCTTGAAACATGATTTTCTGAACTCTTAAAAAGAAAAGGGTAATTTAGAAGGGTATCCTGTGACAGGAAATGACAAGCTACCTTCACTGGGGTATAGGCTGGGCTGCGGTGCTTGGATCAGTATATAGCTGTTGACTTAGGAGACACTCACTTGTGCAGAAAAAGCAATACTTTGTTCAAGTCACCGGACAGTGTGAGGATTTGGGGAGGAGGAAGGGAGGGACTGAGGGTTTACACTAAAAAGGCTGGAGTCTTCAGACTTTAAAATAGCCTGTGTGGCCTTGTTCAGTGAAAATAGAGAGTAACGTGGCTATAAAAAGCAAAGTAAACTACCAGTTGACTGCCTCATTTATGTCGTGCACATCTTTGAAGGTTGAATTTGTTATTTTAGAAAAACATATGGTAGGTTTGAAAAGAAAGCCCAGGTTGTTTGCCTTCAGTTTTTTTATTATGTGTGCCAAAAAGTTGTCTTGCATTGATGAAGCAAAATTCCTCATTTTTAATGTAGTTATGTTAGTAAACACATGTGCTACCATTTCGAATTCCGTCAACAACATTATTTAGTATTTAAAGAGCATTTTGTAAACATAAGTGAAGCTGTCATATTCAATTGCAACTGTAGAAAAGAACATCACTGGTTCACAAAACTCTGAAGAGCTAGATGTCTATACTGCAAATATTTCTAGTTGTTAAAGTTTTCTTATATACATTCAGTTTTCAAATAAATATAATTCATTTATTGTGTATTAATGTTTGTCAAACATAAGCAAAGTGCAAAATCAGTAATGCCCCTTTGATTTTAGAAGATTAGTGAAAGAAAATAAAATAGTTATAAATACTAATAAATATAAATTGTGGACTTTAGTAGGAAAATGCAAGTAGGTATCTTATCCTCAACATGTAATACTCATACTGAAACACAGGACTCATATAAGCTAGAGACACCTCTAAATTTCCTGGAACAGTAATGCTTAAGATGAGGTTATCTCGTTTTACTAACTCTTTTTCTAATTTTTGGCTCTTAACCCTTTATCTAAATCCTATCTAGCATAAGGAGGATCCTTTTGTTTTCTTTCTTACCACCAATGGAGCTCAGATCTGTAAAGCCAGGACTATTAAAATATATATATATATATTTATATAAAATAGAATGTATGATTTACATATGTGTATATTTATATAACATACAAATATATATTATTTAAAAATATATATACTTAGTATATACTAGAAATCAGATTTAGATAGGGGAAAAAATCCAGGAAACTTTTAAAGCATTTTTAAAAGATCTAATTTTATTCATCCAATATTGAAAGCACATTGGCTGCTCTATTTTGGCTCAACTCAAAACTATTACGTTATTTAGAAGTATCAAGACTTCAATGCTTTCAAACTCTTCTCATGCTGACACACCTGGAAACTGGTTTTTTTTGCAATTACCTGTCTTTGTGTTCTTTGAACAAACAGCTCTTCATTTGGATCTCTTATGAGCTTTCACAATTAGGAGTAGTAGTGGGTGTTCATTATGCAATTTTTGTACCCTTGGTTTCTTTTAGAATGGGGACAAACTATCAGAGACATAATTATTTTGTACATTTGAATTTTTTTTACAATTTTAATAATTGGTGAATATTGGAGATCAAATAATCCAATGACAATCCGATGTTGCCATTGGGGTTTCCCTTTTTTTTTGTCTCTGTACCCCTTCTTAAATTTAGTGAAAATGACAATTCAAGAGCTTCCTGTTCTTTAGCCCTTTTTTTTTTCTGCTACAGCACAACTACAACCCTCTCTCCCTTCTTCTAAGAGTTATCCTCCTTATTGAAAGTGTTTTCTAATGCTCAGAAAATTGCTTATCAGAATATATTGATTATTTGGGGAACATTGAAGTTGTTCAGGAGGAATATCTTGCCTGTCTGAATTAACCATTGGGTGTTCTGTGCAAGCAATTAGTGTGTGATGTCAGAATTAGGATGGTCAGGTAATCTATGTGATGATGCTTCTGCTTTTCAACTGGATAAGTACTCATGTTGCAAATATTTTTGTATTAACCTGAATACGTTCCTTGAATTCCTATACATGTGCCTTTGAACTTGCCTTCCATAACCATTTGTGCTTACAAAATCTTTAAAGGAACTGATTATCAAAGGGACATGGACGTTATCTAGGAAGATTAATTATTACAAAAGCAACACCCAACTATCGAGTTATTGAGAACATTCAACTGAATTCATTCCTCCTGAGTTGTCACATCTAAAGTGTATATTTGGACAGGGTGGTTAAAATCAGTCTATAGTGTTGGATAACATTGTTGGGTGTACCATTTGTTTTTCTTTTCACCTACGTAATTTTCTGGCTACTCTTAACATCTCCTTTTCTCTTAAAGAAACTTGCTCTTATATCTCAGGCAGTTTTTTTGTTTCTCTGTTTAAAGAACTAGCAAGATACAAATGAATTTTAATAAAAACTGACAGCTTTTAATATTTTAATGAATACACACTTTTAAAAGCCAACTGAGTAGTAGTCATGATATAAAACATTTGGGTAATCTTGCAGTTTTAACTTCTTTGTGGGATTGGTAGCTAATCAGTTCTTTCACAAATTAGAAAGTTCATTCGTTCATGGGAATTTTGTTTCTCCTAAAAATATTTTTAATCATAGTATGGTCACATTTTATTCTATGTTATTCTGCAGTTTTCTATTTCAAAGAAAATAAGACATTTTAAGAAAATCATGTTGAAGTGAATGCAAAATAACTTGCAAAACAATGTTCACCTGGAGAATGTGAACAAGGAAAAGGAGCACCGTGATACAAACATTCAGGAATGAGAGATATTGCTGCTTCTGGAGGCTATGGCACCGGGAAATTCCTCACTGCTAAGATTATTTCATGGGACAGTGCTTGGAGGTTGTTTCAATGCAACCTGAAGAGTTCATGTCTGAAGGAAACGTATACATCTTTTATCTAGTTTACAACATCTGCCTTACAGCATGAAACCAATCAAGCTAAGCCATCTCATCATCAGGTAGTAAATAAACATACAGGTGTTCCTCCTAGTGTGCAGTTTTATAAGATAATACTTTTATTATTGAAAGTCCATTTCTAGTGTTTTTGACCATGACACAAGATAAAGTGAGTTGTATTTCAGGGTTTGCCGGTCTGAAGGTTTTCCCAACAGCTATTCAAAAGTGGAGAGTGTTTTGCTATCAGCATTCCCAGAGTGGGAGGTATGGCAAACTTGTGTGTGTACAAGGTGCTGAGCCTAAGGTGAAAATAAGGACGGGTGGTGGGAGTGATGAAGCAGCAGTCCTTTAGCTGGAGAGACAAAGGAGGAAAAGGAGGGAGCAGCTGGCCCAAGAAATCGAACGGTGTCAACTATTTCATATGGGGCTAGGTATAACGACATAGAATAACTATACCTTGCTGAATAAAATCAGGCCAATATGACAGCATAATCGAGCATTTAACAGGTGATGAAGATGATCTCCATTTGTGTCTGTGCAATTTCACAGAAATGAAATAGAACATCTTATTTTCTCATGTAAATTATCTGTGATAGCCTTTTTCTGCCTTTTCTCTCTATAATTAAAAAAGGAGGGAAGATAATTTTTTAGAGATCTGTGAGCTAGAAAACCTCTGGTTATTGTAAGCTGGAAGAGTGTAATAGAAAAACTGTTGTGTGACTGCCTGATATTTAGATGCATCACTAGCATCTGTTGATAGGCAGTGCTGGAAGCAGGCCTGATACCACAATACTTTAGCTTCCTCCAGCAGGATCGTTTTACCTGTTTATAAACAGACCTGGTTCAGACTGAAATGAGATGGCTAGTATGTTAGGGAAGATTTTTTTCTCCAGCTTAGTACTGGAAGAGATCTTCCAGATCATAACATTTAGCCAGATGCTGTTCCAGATCTAGAGGGTTGGAAAAAGTGAAATTTTGCAGGAGTGAAAAAAGAGGAGGAGAAGCTGCACCCTTTGGGAATTTTCCACAACAGAACAGAAATGAGAAGCAGAAATGAGATGAGAGCAAAAGATGATGACTTCACTGAGCTGTCAGTGGAGAAGATTTCTACTGCAGGGCTGGGCAAGCAAGCTAATGAAGCAAGAGGAAGAAAAAACCACCAAAGCCACCAAAACTAAGAGTACCTTCCAAATTTCAGTAAAGGGTATGAAAAGATTTCTACCCTTCCAGAGGTCATATGCCAGCACTGAGGATGCTAAAACAAGTGACCCTGTGTTGCCCTTTCTTTTAATTTGGGCCAGTGTCCATTTTGTTTTGGAAAACTTTCAGATGCCTGTCTGTCTTTCTGCTTTTACAATTTCACAAACTTCAAGAGATGTCACTAAACCAGATAGCCCACAGTGCTAGGGCACTACTAGTTTTATGTCTGCCGAGTGTTGAAGTCCCACGTTGTGGGAAGGGTGACAGTCTACTCTGAGAGCATGCCAGAAAGAGGAAGAAAGAGGCAGCTGCCTGGCTAGAGCTAAGGAAGGTCAGGAGGATATGGGGTGACAGTCAGGAGGATATGGGGTGACAGTCAGGAGGGTATGGGTGACAGAAAGGCACCCAAGCATGGCTGGCTGCCTAGAGTGCTGTGATGACTTCTCTGTTAAGGCTGGGTAACAAGAGAAAACCACTTGGTATTTGTTAGAATAGGTGGTATCTGTGGTTCACCAAATTTTACACCAAAAAAATGGTGAATCATAGATTATGTGTGTATTTTGACATTTTCTCACCTATAAATACTATTTTTACTTCATGAGACACAGCCTTAGTTTTATTCTAACACTAGAGGGTCTTTTCTGGCTTTATGATCTGTCTTACAGACTTGATAAGCTCTCCCTCAAGACTCTGTAAGATGATATTAACCAACAGTGCTAACATCAAAGGTGCTTTATTGAGTATGATCAAGGAACCTCTAATGTCAATACAAAGGGCGTTCGTTTTGCAGCTGGTTGGCAGCCAGCCAGTTGCTGTGCAGCTATGGAGCTCCTTCATGTTGAAGTGGCTTTAAAAGTGGTGAAAAAACTGATAAAAGTCCTATAGCTCTAGCCTGTGTGGGAAAGGGGTTTGCTTGTGTAACACAAAGGTAATATTTTTGGGGGTTATTTTAAAAGGAAAGAAAAAAGCTAAATAAAAAAGAAAACCAGAGGGGAACTAAGGAACTAGGTATTTTGTCAGCTGTATATGCCAACCTGGTGATTAGTGAGAATTAGTGAAATGTTACCAGTGACCTCTTGGCTCACCAAAGATGAGTAAATTAAGTGAGGTAGAAAATTTTATGTAAAATATACAGTAGAAAAGTAGAAACTCTTGTGACCCTCCTCACTAGGAATTTCATGCCTCTGGATTTGAGTCCTTCTTGTGGTGTCAGGCAGTAACATGAGACATTTCATTCCTGACTTGATTTGTACAGTAAGGGCTGAAAGTAGCTGCCAGTGTGAATGACCAAAGGTTGAATTCTTCAACTGTAAATTATGCATCCAAAGGAAGCTTAATGGCAAGTTATTTTGTAATTTTTCACACTTATATCCTAGTGGAGACAAGGTTTATGGACTGTAGCCCTACCTGTACGTTGGGCAGCTGCACACCTTGTTTATGGATGTTCTGTCTGGTACTATTTGAACAAATCATCTTAAAAGTGTAGTTGTATTGTCAGACGTCTTCTAGTGGTATTGAAGGCATGGAGCTGTCTGCATGCTGTTTTGGTGAGACAGCTGAAAGACAAACAGTATAGTTTTCTCTCTGCCATGAGATTGGAGAAGTGCAACAGGAGTCACTGCACCAGCTACCTATGGAAAGACTAGATAGAAATGGTGGCATAGGATATCTACAGTATAGACAGATCATTTTTACTCAGTTTTCTCTGTGAATGGATGCTATTGAAGTTATTGTCTTGTCTCCTCAGATTTTATATGTTAACTTTTTTACTTTCAAAAAATGTGTGCATCTCAGTCTCTATTCATGCTCCATCACCTATACGAAAGAAAGCATATGAGTAATAAAATCCAGCCTTCCCTCCAACCCATGTTCTCAGTCCAAAAACGAAAAAATACCAGTTAAGACTTTAAGCTACCCCTAAGTGAATGAAATAAGACTCCATTGCCCTGGCATATTATCAGCTGATGCTATTGTTACCCATGAAAGCAGGGATAAATTGTGAATAACAAAGTGCATGGGAGCAGTGAATGAGGCCTGAAAGGAGTGCTAGTGAAAGCTCTTCGTCTTATTGCATTTGCTGGCACAGAAATGAGAAAGGTTGATTTACATTCTTATAATCTTAATGTTTTTATATGAATACTGTTTACAAAATCTGAACTCTAACTTGATATTGCAAGCTGAGTTTACACAAAGTATGCAAATACACAATGAAAGCCAGATTCTCTGCTCTGAGAAAGTGCCTTGTGGCATATCACTGGTGTGCTGGAAAGAGAAAAGGGTACATTTGTTTCTGTGCACATTTTCTTGAGAAGGGAGAGCAAGAATGTGTGATAGCTAACAAGCTGGTGTCCAGTGTTCGCATTGACAAATGAATGCATATATGTGTATAAGAAATTTCCAAACAAGCTCATAGCGATCTATAAAAGTAAACAATCAAATACTTATGGTCTGATGAAGGAACATATATTTACTTATAATGTTGAATGTGTGTGCTGAAGCCTGATTCTTGTTTTGTTACAAGGAAATGACAAGCTATTTCTAATTTTAGTGGTTTACAGGTTCATTATTTTTAAAATGTAAAATATGACTGCTACTTTAGAAGTCTAGTTGCATGCACAGCTTAATTAAAATGTGGTAATTTTAAGATTTTTGCAAGAAAGATAGTCTTTATGGTCTTTTGAAGCTGTCAACTATTCTCATTAACAGAAAAAGATTATAAAATAAAATTTCTAATTAAGACAAAAGATTTAGATAAATTCTTAGTATCTAAATTAAAACTTTGAATTAAATTTAGGCCATATGTATAGCTCTAGTTAATGTAAAAGTATAAAACTGGCAAATATTAAATATGTAACTGATTGTTTGAGTCAGGCAGAAAATCAGACAGATTTTTGCAATACAAAAAATCTGTATCAGTTCTACTAAACATCTCATTTGAATTTCTTGCATAAAACCAGTAAATGATATGTTATATGGATTAGAAAAATGAAAAGAAAACATAAACCATAGGATGAACTTGTCTGGTGTTTTAACACAGGTAACACAGTAGTTGGAATAATCTTGACATCCTACTAAAAATTATGATTATGCATTGGAAGTAGAAGTAAAGCTATTTTCACTAAATGCTGTAAGAACATTGCAGATAACCATCTTCAGATTTTTGCATGATAAAAATTAGTGAAAAATACAAGCCTGGGACTTCAGAATTTTTCTTTGAGATACCCTCCTAAATAAGTAGAGGAAATAAAAATAGTCAGTCACCTACTTATGTTACTGCTTTTGTTGCATCTTTTTTGTAAGGCATTCTGGGTAGCTCTTTTTTTCCTCCTGGAGTTCTTTAATCCTTTCTCTCTTACTAACTCTCCCAAATCAGAATCTATGACACCTTTCTGAACTGCTGGAGCAGCCAAGCAAATCCATATGGTTCTCATTCTTACACCATAAAAAAGCTGTCTAAGAATTAAATTAATTGTGAATTCCCACTTAGATGTGGACTGTTCACCTAACTTGTGGTTTTATCCTCTTTCTTCATAAATTCCATTCTTTATTTTTCCTGTATTCCTGTGATGTGGAATCTCTTTCAAAAATTGAATTAATAAATACATATCTCTCTGCTTTAGCTAGACAAACTGATTTTACGTCATATTATTATAATGTTATGATATATTGCTTGAAAAGTTTTGCTACATTTCACATTTTTTTAAAATAAGCAAACTAACACGTTTAGTAATATTAGTAACATAACAGTGTTTTCGATCTTATTATTAATGCATGTATAATGTTTTTGTTAGAGGAAGAGGAGATGTTGATTGTTTAAGTACTGGCACAAACAGTTCATAATCAAGTGATGCTAGTAAGTTTGAACTGCCATACTTATTAGAGTGTCCTTTTTCCCTCTTTGAGTCTGCAAGAGCCAAAGAGACATATGTTGATAGCACTCACAGCTGCCACACAAACTGTAGATGAGGTTCTGGCTGGCATGCTTTTTTAAGCCAGAGCACTGGAATATTGGGGTGTAGATTCATGGATCAGATGATTCTTTATAAACTCTGATCATTCACTTGACTGTCTTGTTCTTGAATGCCTCAGAACTGACCTTTCTGGATAATGATAATTTATTTTTAACCTAAATTTAATTCATGCCTCTGTATCTGAATGAGTGAAACCCTCTGGTTGTGAATGTCCTTCTATTTTCAGCTGGAAAAAAAAGTTTTGAATTAGGTATTTTAATGTTTCTTGTCCCTTTGGTTGCATATAGCATCCCTATTACTCACTAAATACTTCAGCAATACTTAGCACTTTTCAACTTTAATCCTTACAGAGTCTCTACTTAACATTCTCTTAGTGATGTCAACAGTCTGTGTTTCATGAGATCAGACGATATGAGCGATGACTTTATATTACATTATCTTTAGGAATTAGCTATTGATTGACTAATTTTATAAAGGCATTTTTGTGACATTTTGTCTGCATGTTTTGATTTAAATAAAAGCAGTTATCTTTTTTTGGGGGGAGGGAGGAAAGGCAGAAGCATTTTATATGGGAACTGGTTTGTATTTTTGTTCAAGGCAGGTCTACAAAGAGGTGAAAGTTTAGAATTTTTGAATCTTGTAATCGTATTTTACCCTAAATTAAGTTAGGGCACACTCCATAAAATAGTGGCCTATATGAACAGTTACCAGACTGCGTCTTGTACAGGCTTTTCTGCTGCACCTATCCTTGTTCTTTTCTTTGTAACAAATAGGTGAATTAGATATGTGGGAGAAAGAATACAATATTTGTAATAATTTAGAGTATATGTCAGTATTAAAAAGCAATGATTTGCTGGGTTGTTATGATACTTTCAGTTAAAATCTAAGGAAATACTAGTTAGTTAAGTGTTTCACTGCAATTTTGAATATTTGTGTAGGTGAAAGTTTTGCCCTAATAAGGTCAAAATGCTTTTTTTTTTTTTTTAATGCAGCGGGAGTTCAAGTGAACTCAGTAGATCTCCAGAGTCCTCTGAAAAATGAAGCAAACATTCAGTTTCCCAGAAAAGTCAGCACACATCTGTCAGTAGACAGTGGCTCTTGGAAAAAACAAAGCTTTCATGTATTTTGCTGTTTTTAAGAAAGACTTACTTCTTAAAGTTTCTTGTAATTTGAAAGAATATGGGATAATTCAGAACAGTGGATTTTGCCATATTAACTATTAATCTCATAGTAGTTATATTGAATAGAAAAAGGTTATTCATTTTTTCTTGTTGTGATGTTTTCAGAAAAGAGCATTGTAGTCTTAGCATGGGAAAGAGTATATATGGATCGTTTTGCTCACATCTGCTGTCCGTACGCATTCAGGACTGTTTTGGTTTATTTTTTTTAGCCACAAATTGTACACCTAATTTTAAGGTTTTTTGAGATAATATCTACTTCAACAGCCCGGTGTGCAGATATTTGTAAGCCTTCTTCCAAGCGTGTCTTTTTTTTTTTTTTTTTTTTTTTTTTCCGGAAAGGTGGAAGTGGTAAGAAACCGTTAAACCAGTGGTTAAGAAGGTAGGTGTCTGTGGGTATTGATGGGAAATAGTCGTTAGAGGAAAGCTGCCTCACCACACAGGAAGCGGCATAAAACTCTTGAAAGCATTTTCTCCAGCTGTTGCGGAAGAAAAATTTAGACAGTAGAACTTGAAAGCCACAGATCTTATACCTCCTTGCTAGCTGAGAGAGTCCTCCCAGAAAAAGGTCTGATTAGCTGCACTCATTTAACAGCTCTCACAAAAGCTCAGGTTTTTCTCAGAAAAGATGGGTTTAACAGTAGGGAAACAATAAATTGCAAATACGCAATCAAATTCATGCAGGATGTCCTTCCAGCTTTGCTAAGAAAATAGGAGAATGTGAAAGATTTAGCAGAATGTGTTTGATTTTTTTTAAACTGAATATAGCTCTGTCATTTATTACCAACTTGTTTGCCAATAAATAACAACCAGCAAAACTTCTACAAAAATTACTTCTAAAACCATTTATGACTGTAAGTAACTCCCTTCACCCAGTCATATGATTTCTTTACTCAGCTATTACATTTTGCATTAAGGTCTGGGAAGGTTTCCTTCAAGTAATTCTGTTATCTGCAAGGGCTGTGAGCTGACAGCTTGGAGTTCCTCTTTCTTCCCTCACTCCCTCTAGTCTGTTTCAAAAATTAGAGAGACTATTTTTCCCATATAACTGTCCAGTACTCAGCCAGTAAGTAACTTCAACACTTATTTCACATGACATATTGTTGGTAGCTATTCTGCTTCTAAAAGATTGCCCACTAGCACCCTTGGAATAAATATTTGCAACTTTTCTTTGAAGTACGTATTTTGAGACAAAGCAGACCAGCATGCGCTTTAAGACAATATTTTTCTTTCAAGTAAGATTTAAGGGAAGCAATATGATAGTTTATAAGAGTAGTACATGATTCACTTAACTGATGGCACATTTTATAGTCCTACTTCTCTTACTGACCTGTTACATCATAATAGGGAAGATATTTCATCTCTGCTTTTGTCCTTTCTAATAAAAGTGTGCTCACTTTTTTCTTATTTCTTTTCATTTTTTGTTTTTTGGTTGTTTTTTTTTTGTCTGTATACTTTGAAGCAGCATTTAGCAAATTGTGTCTTGTGTAGTGAAAGTGTGTTTGTGTATGAATGATGCCAAGATTTGCAGTCATAGAATCATAGAATGGTTAGACTTGGAAGGGACCTTGAAAATCATCGAGTTCCAATCCCGTTGCCATGGGCAGGGACACCTCCTACTAGAGCAGGTTGCTCAAAGCCCCATCCAGCCTGGCCTTGAACACTCCCAGGGATGGGGCATCCACAGCTTCACTGGGCAACCTGTTCCAGTGCCTCACCACCGTAAAGGAAAGAATTTCTTCCTAATATCCAATCTAAATCTCCCCTCTTCTAGTTTAAAACCATTACCCCTTGCCCTGTCACCACACTTCCTGACAAAGAGTCCCTCTCCTACTCTCCTGTAGGCTCCCTTCAGATACTGGAAGGCTTCAATAAGGTCTCCCTGGAGCCTTCTCTTTTCCAGGCTGAACAGCCCCAGCTCCCTCAGCCTGTCCTCATAGGAGAGGTGCTCCAACCCTCTAATCATCTTTGTGGCCCTCTGCTGGACCCGTTCCAACAGTTCTGTGTCCTTTCTAAATTGAGGACTCCAGAGCTGGACACAGTACTCCAGGTGGGGTGTCACGAGTGCAGAGTAGAGGGGGAGAATCACCTCCCATGACCTGCTGGTCACAGTTCTTTTGATGCAACCCAGGATACGGTTGGCTTTCTGGGCTGCCAGCGCACACTGCCGGCTCAGCGTGATTATATCTTTGGTTATAATTTTTCAGAATTCAGAAAGTTTTTTTTTCCAATAACAGCTTACAGTGACGTTCTTCTATAAAGAACAGCCTGTTTCCTCACCTATTCCAAGGAGAAGCCATATCCCTTTGTTCTTGGGGAGACCCAAATCAAGGTGTCTCAAGAGCACAGGAAAGCTTCTCCTCTCTTGTGACAGCAAAACCAAGCTGTTCTTGGGTTGGCATCTTTGTAGAGATATCCTGAAACAAAAACAGTGCAAAAATATTCTCCAAAAATTAGTTAACTATCCTCTAAGATTTATAGCAGTCTCAGATATTAAACAGAACTGGATTATTTTTCATGCTTCTTCTATAGTGCAAACCAGGTTTCTCTATGCATTATGTATTTCCATACTTTATAATAGTTTGATATACTTGTGACATCCGGTATTGATTCATTTTTCTGATTTAATGGGTATAGATTTTATCTAGGAGTAATCTGAATCATTTCATATGCTAGAAGATGACCAAAAAAGTAGACACACACATGATAGTTCACACATACCAAGAGGTGCAAACTGTGCTACAGAGTTGGGGTGCCTAACTGAGAAAGGGAAACATAACAATGCCAGACGGGATTATTTTGCCCATCTTTGGAATTCAGGATCTCAAGACAATAATAGTCAGGAGCCTTGCATGGAATTTTGTTTGCAAATAATTTATAGTTTTACTGTAAATAACTTTGTTCATTCCTAAACTATTGTCATAGTAAGTGATGAATATGTGGGTTTTAGACCATATTGCTTTTAGAAGGATATTGTTCTTTGCTGGGGGGAGATCCTGGTGCAATCGTTCAGCAAAAGCTCCTGAAGAGTGATAGTGATCCAAAAAAATCTGTCACAAATAGGCAAAACTGAGCACCTGTATGTAAACTGAAGAGAAGGAGCCCAGGTTAAGAGAGAAAAGGGCACAGGATAATCTGCAGTTCTTCTCCTTGCAGATGCTTCTGCAAGAATAATCTTAGGCAAAGTAACTTTTCTACTGTGCACGCAACTGCAGAACTCTTAAAAATATATAGATGATGCTGGTGAGACCCCACCTGGAGTACTGTGTGCAGGTCTGGAACCCTCAATATAGGGAGGATATGGACCTGTTGGAGAGGGTCCAGAGGAGGGCCATGAAGATGATCAAAGGACTGGAGCACCTCTGCTACGAAGATAGGCTGAGGGACCTGGGGCTGTTCAGCCTGGAGAAGAGGAGGCTCTGGGGAGACCTAATCGCAGCCTTTCAGTATCTAAAGGGGGCCTACAGGAATGCTGGGGGGAGGGTCTGTTCACAAAGGCCTGCTGCGATAGGACGAGGGACAATGGACTTAAGTTGGAGAAGGGTAGATTTAAGTTGAATATTAGAAAAAAATTCTTTACACTGAGGGTGGTTGAGCACTGGAACAGGTTGCCCAGGGAGGTGGTTGAGGCCTCTTCCCTGGAGATATTCAAGGCGAAGCTTGACGAGGCCCTGGGCAACTTGGTCTAGTCAAGAGTGTCCCTGCGACTGCGGGGAGGTTGGACTAGATGTCCTTTGGAGGTCCCTTCTGGCCTGGATGATTCTATGATGCATTTGGTGTGCATTAGCTTGACTTTAATGTCCTGATCCAGAAATATTCTCATCTTGACAATCTGAATTCTGCATGAAGCAAAAAAGTGATGGGGGTAGTATACGCCTAGCATAGTACAGAGGTTGCTATTTGATACCAAGAATTGAATTGACTGTTCTGTCTTTACTGGAAATCTAGTTAATGTTTTGCTTGTGTTAATATTTCCATGTGCTGATCCTCTTGGGAATCAGGGTACTGTGTTTATATATGTAAAGTATCTTTGGTTGCCTAGTTTGCCATATACTCTATTCTCACATATTGTACCAGTATTATAACTTTAAAGAAGAGAGCCCTGTAAAGTACGGTGCCTAAGTGTGTGCATCAGATGCTACTTCTGTTCTCAAGGGGTCACCTGAGAAATATTTTAGAGGCAATGAATTGCTGCACTGTTCATGTTTCAACTCCTGTAATTCAACCACTAAAAGAAAACAAGTACCATGATTTTTGCCACTTACTTTCACAGTAGGGATGGGATTAAAGATGTTGCCCTTCTGTGTCTATATACTTCATACATGAGTACGATGATACACTAGAGATGTATATTCTTATAAGAGCAGATGGTATCTGTCCATAGTTCAGGCAGCCTATGAAAGCCAAAAAACTTCTGAAACTCTTCCAAGAATAATGACTTCTTCCCCAAGACAAACTTATTCAGGATGTAGTTACCAGACAGAATTTAACATTCTCTATTAAGAGAAGCTGTTTGAGGAAAGGCAGTTATTACATGCTATGACATTTTGAAAATGAAATTGATGGATTCTTCTCACGTCTGGAGCAGACACTAATGGAAACTCTTGTGAATGTGCTGAGACCATTTGAACAAGCCACTAGAGAGCTAACTGCTGAAAAAGCATAGTTTAGCCAAGTCATACCACCCGTTCTTATTCTACGATTATTGATACATGACTCCTCTCCTCTCCACCACCCCTGAAGTCATCCAACAAGGAACCTTAATTGTTGCCAAAACATTTAAGGGAGAGAAAAGGGATGATGCAGATTAGTCAAACCTTTTTTTCAGATGTAGAAAAAAGTCTTCATTTTTATAAAAGTTTGTTCTAAACCCCTTTCTTTGAAAAAGTTAGTGGAAAGTTTGTGTCAAAGAGGTAACAAGACTGGTGAGTGACCAAAGATATATGAAGGGTCGTGGAACATTCATATTCCTTTGGCTACCACTATTTTTATAAATCATTTTTGAGCTATTGCTCAGAGGAATAAGCACACAAAATTTCTTTTTTAGTAAAGCAAGCAAAAGAAAGAGTCACATACTCTTGCTGTCCTTTGCCTTGCTAACTCATTGAGCCCAACTTAAAACAAAAATCAGATACTCATCTGCTGGGATTTCAAATAAACCATCTGGCTAAAAAATGTGATAATTAAATGTCTTGAATTACATCCCACTAATTTGTCATTTAAAACAACGACAACACTTTAGTAGTTGAAGATTTTTTTAGTACTTTTTTTTTAAATTACATGCAGGTCATTTCAGTCTTGAAGTCTGAGCAGCTAGGCTGTCAGGTATACTGTTCAGTTTGAACTGCTGATACTCGTTTGTGAAAGTCACTTCAGGTAGCATTAAAGAACTGGTTAATAAGTCTTAATAAGTATTTAAACTGAAAATTAATGTAAAAGGGCCTGCTTTGGAAAGAAGTCCTATTTCTAGACATATATTTCTTATTTGTTAATTCCACTGCATGGATAAGAGTTTTCTTGTCATATGGTTTGCAAACTGTTCATAAACTTCCTGTGCAGTGAATTTTTTTTGTGTGGTTCTTCTCTGTTCTTGTATGGATCTGTAGGAAAGTACATACCTCACTAAAACTGTGAGTTTTTCCAGTATAAGGAAGGATTGAATTTATTTTAATGGATAAAGGTAGCTAAATATTTTATTAAATATATAATACAAAAAAATCTCTTCATATCTTCTAGTGATTTTATATTTGTACAAATAGAGTTTGATTTGTCTGAAAATGACATAACCTATACATGGTCTTAGTAGCTTAGTAGGTTAGTTAGCATGCTTCTCCGTGTTTAACATCTATGGATGGTCTCCTTTTAGTTGACATATTTTGGGGAATAAAATGAAACAGGTACATAGGTGCTGGTTTGAAATGGTCTGCTGTTAATTACCAGAGTATTTCTAATCATTACAGTTGCAAGGAGGTGTACACAATTATCAGACATACCTAAGGAAGGAAAAAATCTGCAGAAAGGTTATCAACATTTATATTTAAACTAATGACGTCACAAGCTGCTGAAAGCTAACCTTGCTTTGAGCAGGGAGTTTGGCTAGATGATCTTCAGAGCTAAACTTACCAAATTAACTATTCTGTCAAAAGTATTTTAGCTAAACATTCCCCTGAAAACAGAACTTTTCCGGGGAAGCACTTGACTTTGGTGAAATTTATGCTGGAAATAAGGAGAGAGGGCATAAACGAGCCCAGAAGACACAGGTATTTGGGTTAATTACCTGATGGGGTGATACAAGTTAAGGTCCAAGCTTTGATCCAGAAAATAAGTGGACTGCTTCTCTAATCTTCCTATTTTTTTATTGATTGTGAAAGGACTGTTTTATTTTGATGTGTAATAAAAACAAACTATGAACATCGAAAAAAATGCTGTAAACTTTGTAATTCCTGGTTGCTTGCCAGCCATACTCAAATAGACCTAGTAAAGGGAAAAAAATTAAACCTTATGTAGTCCTATTGTTTCCTTTTCTTTCTTGACTATAATAGAGAATTGCAAATTAAGTCATTCTAATTAGGGAAGTCTATTAGTTTAACATATGTTCTTAAGAGATACATATGTCTGTATGGTTTCACAACTATTTTAAGAAGATTAGTTCTTAAAATTCTCTCAAAGTTGGCCTGAGGGGGGCTGGTCCAAAGAGCATATAAGAAATATTGTAGTGATCTAGCCATTTTACAGTCTGAACCAAAAATATAAAAATCTATCAGAAGAATTTCAATAATAAGGGTAATTTTTTTTTTTCTGTGGGTGGAGATCCATAGGGTAAGAAAAGGTATGAAAATCTCATATGTATCATTCTTCAGCTATAGTAAAGTAGAAGAAAAATACATAGGACAAAGCAAATTTAAAACAATCTTTCAAGGGGAAAGTCAAATATTTAAACCTTCCACACAATAATTGAACACCCAAACCAAAGGTGTCTACAGAATAAATTTCTGTAGCCCAATAAATATTTAAGGTCAAGAGACATAAGTGGCTCACTGCTTGACTCTCAACAAATGAGATCTCACTCAGCATTGGATAAAACGAGGGAGCAGCAGGCTGCCAGAAAAATAGCTGCACTACTTACTGGTGTAGTGGATGTAACTCTGAATAAATGTTGATGAGACAGCATCTCTCAGAAGCAAGATGGAATAAAATTAGGATGCATTATCTAGGGAAAACACCATGTTACAATTTACAGTCTAGTCCTAAACTGAATAATTATCATATGGTGCTAATACCCATTTTGTTCCTCTTTGGAGCAGGTTTTGGATTTAACATCTTGAGATCTGCTTAACCTAAAGCATATGTGTTTTCTTTTATTTCACATGTGTGTTCTGCATTTCCCTTTTTCCAAGAGCTAGGATCAGCATGATAATAAGCTGTGATGAGAGAAATACAGAGTTCAGTGTTGTGATATAGCCACAGAAACAATATGGGACCTACAATAAAATATGTATGTTCTTTTATGGGTTTTATTTTGTGGCACAAACTGGAGTTTCTGCTAAGATTAGAAAGTGAAAGTTTTCCCTATTGGGCATGTTAAATGCCTGTCCTCAGCCCCAGAAAAATCTTTAGTAACTGAACTGAGTATTTACTAAAATTTTCAGCAAATTTTGAAGCAGTCTGAAATGTTAAACCTTCAAAATGTGTCTGTCTTCTACCATGGGAATGCTGTGGAGGAAGATGCTGTCACAAAACGGGATCACTTGGATTTTTGTGGGTCTTTGTGTCTGGATCTATTTAAATCTAACATTTTAAGACAAAGGACTGAAGGACTTTTTCAAATAAAAAGGTAATTTATAGCATTAGTTTATCAAACTGGAATAAAAATATGTATTTAACTTGAAAAGCATTTTATGTAAAGATGTCATTTCTCTTCAGTACTAGAATATGAGAATATCCCATAATATTTTCTTTTGTTAAGCAGAGCTACACTACATCATAGTACAAAATAAATTGAAGTCCCTGTCATAACAATGTGGTGTATGCAGTTCTAGCAGAATTGTTTGTCCAACACAATTTTCTTTCTAGTCAGAAAACCTCGAACTGCCATGATGAAACTGTCTTTTCTGGCAAAAGAAGTTCCCTTGATTAGTGCTCCATCCCCACAAGGGATTTTCTTTTGTCTTCTTTGGTCGTAAGGTTGTCTTACTGTGTAAAACTAGTTCAGTATGGTAAATGAACTCTCAGCTGAAAACTGATTATGTAGCACAGTGCCTCTTCCTAATGTATTGTTTCTTTTTGCTAGAGCCTCTGTTTTTGAATATGGGAATGTGGAAAGTATATTTGAATCATAAATAGCCTGCAAAGGAAAATCCCGAAAACAAACTTACTGTCTTTTCTAACAGGCATCAAACATAACTTATGTGTTTTAACTATTGCATTTTCATGGAGATTCCACTTCACCCTAGTGAGAATTCAAGGGAATTTATTGGATGCATTTGAGCATGCTCACTGATGCTGGGAAGTAATGACAGGAGTTATTTAAAACAAACCTTCTGTTTGACATAATCTACAGTTTTCTTCAGTCTTCACAAGACAGCAAACAAAATTCTCTTTAATGATAATAGTCACGTAACGAGTATGGGAGGGGAATTAAATTCTACTGTATAATTAATATCAGACATACAGTCCCTGTACTGATATTCTAAATGGAAGAGTAAAGAATTGAGAAGGAAATAATTAAACAGACCTTGGTATCATCCTGCATAAATTGAATGAAGGAAAAGTTTCAATTCTTGTTCAGAGCAGGGAAGAGTATGAGAAGACACTAGGTGGTAGCTACTCTACTGTTTGAGAAGGATGCACCTTGTACTTTGCCGAATGTTGACCAAAGGAGCAGAAGGGCAGCCTCATCTTAACCATAATGTGAAATATGTAATAGGAGAAACGTGCAACACTGTCAGCTTTTCTCTCATCTTTTATTTCCCACATTTTACAGAGTAAAAGGCAGGGGTTTGATTTTAGCTTGTATAGATCAAGCCAGACAAGTAGATCAAACTTGTATTCCCTGTGTGCAACGTAAGGGAGAAGAATATTTGGCTATACTAGTGAAGAAGGCCGAGTACAACAATTTTTGCCCTACCGTTTGCACACTCTCCCAAAAAGTATCACCTTAGTCATCCACTGAGGTATAGATCAGGTAGAAGCTGACTCTTAGAATCACAGAATATGTTGGGTTGGAAGAGACCTTTAAAGGTCATCTAACCCAAACCCCATGTAGTAAGAAGGGACATTTTTAGCTAGATCAGATTCCTCAGAGCCTCATCAAGGCCAAGCTTGAATGTCTTCCAGGGATGGAGCCTCCACCACCTCTCTAGGCAACCTGTTCCAGTGTCTCATCACCCTCATTGTAAAGAACTTCTTTTTAATGTCCCATCTAAACCGACCCTGCTTTTAGTTTAAAAACATTGCCCCTTGTTCTACCACTACATTCAAACATTCCTTCACCAGCTTTTTTGTAGGTCCCCTTCAGGTACTTGAAGGCCACTATAAGGTGTCCCCGGAGCCTTCTTTTTTCCAGACCAAACAACCCCAACTCTCTTAGTCTTGTCTTCACAGGAGTGGTGCTCCAGTCCTCTGACCATCTTTGTGTCCCTCCTCTGGACCCGCTCTGACAGGTCCATGTCCTTCTTGTGCTGAGGTCACCAGAACAAGGCACAGTACTTTACACATTGCTTGAGATTTCTCACTCAGTAGATAAGGAGATGTTAAAAAGCTGTGCGGCTTCAAAGATTTAAGGAACGGAATGATCTTTATTTTTCCCCTTGTCCTGAAAAGTATGAGACTTTTTTCTCTAATTGAAATTAATACTGGCCTCAAGGACATTATTTTCAGAAATTTTCAGCACTTAAATGGAAATCTTTGTGCAGCCTGCACTGCTGTGCAGCAGACATAGCCTCTGCTGAAAGAATACATATAGTTTACATTGATTATCCAGTAGTATATCTATAGAGATTAATCTGGTCTACCTAAGTGATATTTGCCAAATAAAAGTGATTTGTGCTTTGCTTTTAGACTCTTAGTTCTTAGCCAGAGGAACGGGTTCTTTACAGCGCAGTTTCAAAATCAGAAAATTTCAGAAAGTTTTCAGAAATATTCTCAATATACAAGCTTTCACAGACCTAGGAAAGATGTGATTTAATCTTTTGTAATGGTGTTAGCCAAATTGAATTTCTTTGGCCATTGTGTTGCAGAATATGTGAACATACAGTTTTATTATTCACTGGACAAATATTTGAATTTATTAAGCAAATGGTCTTTATAATGCAGAATTGCATGTTACATAGATAAAGCAAAAGTGATGGATATGTATACAAAGGGTACAGGTAGTAAGGAAGTGTCAGATCAGTATAATTTCTTCTGACTGTTAAAATGTAAAAGCTTGATTTTTTTTCTGCCGTTATATTGTCATGGGACAATACACGAACACTCAGTGATATATGACTAACATTGTGTTATTATATATACAGCTATGTTTGTCAACCTCTTTGTTCTCTAAAATGAAGCAAACAGGATGCTGCATGTCTGGTCTACCAACGATGTGTGTCTTTTTATCACAAATAGGAAAGTCTGCAATCTAGTTCGTATTTTTTCCACCTCCCGTGTTTCAGGTTCTGTGTCCAAACTAATCCTTTTAGAAGGCAGGGTAAATCTATCCCATACAAATATTTCATTTATATTGTTATGACAAAAGCAACAAAAATTCATCTTAGTTATTCTAAATTAAGACTATATTTTCACAAAAGAAAACAGTCCAAGAGAGAAACATAAACAGGGAGACTAGAATAGTGCTTTAATATCCATATGGTTTATCTTGCTGAGAAGCTAGTGAAAGCTGAATTTTTGTTGTCCATTTACAAGTATTAAAAACCTTTCCAACTTCTCAATTTTTCTAACTTTAAAACTTCAACTTTTCAACTATTTAAAACTTACATTACAGGGAATTGCCTTAGTAGAGAATGAATAATTTATGTAATGGGATTCCATCTTCAGTTTCTGTGCTTCTGCAAGATATATGGGTAATGTTATGAAATGAAACTCTTCTTTCTAAAAAAAAAGTTGTTTTACAGTAGTTAATAAGTCATTTTAAGCCATTGTTTTTAAGCCATCTGTTCAAATAGAATGAGCTGTTTGAGGGCTGGTTGGGATTTTTTAAAGCTTGATTTTGCTTCTTTATTTTCTTGTCTCTGAAGAGAGCTGCTGTGCAGGAGGGAAAAAAAATGAAAGTGGGACTATAGAAGGTAACGCCAAGACAAAAACAAAACAAAACAAAAAACAAACAGCAACAGAAAAAAAAAACCAAACAACCAAAACACAATAAAAATTAAGAATTTTTTTTTTTCTTGTAACCAGAGCAGGCTCATGATTTACAGGTTAGAAACCTGAGCATGAGAAGGACCAACTGGGCTGTCAGACTGACAATTGTGTGACAAGCAGTTAATCCAGGCAGGCTCAGGGGACATCTGCTGCTCCTCCTCCCAGAGGCTGCACAGCACTTCTAATACCCTGTAACAAGCTTAAACCCATGATAAAAGATGTATGGTCACAATTACAATGTGCCACAGGAAGAAGGCTGGAGATCTCAGGAGACTTATTGGTATCACAGAACATGACAGTAGCAGGGAACTTCTTGAGTGAAATTTCCAGGTGAGCCTCGGATGCAAGGCAGCGTCTGCCCTAGCAGGGGAGACCCACAGCCCAGGCGCTTCTGCCAGGCAGCCCTGTGTAGAAACGTCTTTCTGGCTGCAATCTATAAGTGCTTGAGCCAAGCATCACACAAGTTTCAAAGATTTTTATATCAGCCAAAGCATTCTGTTTCTATTTCTAGCTACAGTTACATTTCCTCAGAAAAATATCCCAGAAGTTAGCTAATATGTCATCTTGGAGAAAGTGGTGGGAGAGAGTAGGTGATGGAAGGAAAAGCTGCTAGGTCCTGCAGCAATCACTGAGATTGCTGAAGCAAAGGGGCATACAAGCCTGAAACATATGTCCCATTGAATTGTCTTCTCACAACCCTCAGAGGATATACTACGGGGTTTTAGAGAAATGCCTGGTGTCTGCAGAGAGCTGCCTCTCATGTGCTCCGTACCCCTTTGGCACCAAGCAGTTAAGCCAGGCACATGAGAATCTCTAGATTTTGTTCACTATGACCATGAGGTGTGGGACCAGAAAGAAATGTAGAAAGGGTACATCTCCTGTGTGAAGATCAAAGCCAATCCACTTCTAACATCAGCAGCTGGCTTCTGTTACGGTTGAATGAAATAAAAAACAGAATTCAAGAACACTTGTATTGTTAGGACAGCCTGCTCGTTAAACATTTCCTAAAATACTCTGGTAATAAAAAGCTAAAAATAAATGCTAATTGCAAATTTGAGATATTTAACTATTTTTCTTTGTGAATATTTTTGAGAGCAGCCTGTTCCTGAATAAATAATGCTTGACCAAATCGGTTGTTGAGGTGGCTATTAATCATATATATGCTAATAATATCGGTAAGATCATAATTGGGTCTTTACTAACAGAGCCTTTGTAGCATTAACACTGAAGTTGATCCCTTTTTACACCTGACGCTTTTCGTTCCTATTTCTCTGTTACACCTTAACACATGGTAATGAGAACACAATGGGGCAGCACAGCCCAGCTCTCCTCACAGAACCTGTTCTTCTCCTCTCCCTGTTACCTGCAAAGGACATGGCAAAACAAAAGCATATTATGTTTTACTTCTTTCTCCCCAAAACACAGGTAATTTGAACTTGCCCTTCGAAAGTTAGATACACCTTTGATTGTTCAATCAAAACCTGTTTATGGGCTGATGTTTGTTTGATACACATCTGTCCCTAGATGGCCTAGTTCTCATTACCGCAGATATTTAACTTGAATGATCGGTGAATTTCCACAAATGATTTAAAGAATTCAATATTAGCTGAAATAAGTTAAATGCCTCATTTTAAGCATAGATAATTGAGCGACCCACTTCCTTTCTGCTTAAGATGTTCAAAGAGGCTTAATTTCAGTTTCTGATGGATGTGTTGCTTTTTTATCCAACTCTCTTAATCCCAGCCTTATATAAACCTTAGCATTGGTGTATTTTTAAGTAGAAGACTGAGACAGGAGTTTCCATGTATGCATGGAGAGTGAACGTGACTTGGCAGCCTGAAAACTTTGAATCAGACTAAATTATGAGTAATGTTCCTTGGGCCTGAAGGGGATGCAGCATCATGCAGAAGTGTGAAGAGGAAACAATCCTAATGCACTGTCTGACAGAGGGTGATTGAGTCGCTAGTTAAAGGAGTTGCTCTTTTACTTGAATCCGTTCAGGTCCGTATTTCAGTGTGGCAGTTCCCAGGCTTTAATCCTCTTGGCTCTCATATGAATTGCTGTATAACTCAATGGTTTTACATTCAGACAGGAATTTTATTATCACTGTCTTAAACAATTGGCCTTTCAGTAGTGACAGGAAAAGAACAGTACTACCATTCTGTGATCCTTGTTTTAAATAATATTATGTTGTCTCCACACCACTTCACAAACTACGTAAGCCCAAGACCCAAAACTGTCAGCTCTGTATAAAGACTTTCCCAGTGTTAGCAGCTCTCTCCATTTTGAATTTCAGCTTACCCACTCTGGAAACAAAGGCCTATTGCTAGGATTTGAAATGGATTGGACTCAAACATGATCTAATACTAGTTATACTTCTTTCTAGTTAGTTATACTTCTTTTTAGTTCTAAAGGTAGTGATTCTTGAGCTTTGAGTGAAGTAGCTGTGGAACAATTATAGCAAGCATAGATCTAGTGTGGTTCAGTGCATTTTATAGAATTTATACATGTTGCCTTATTTGAAGCTATGCCATCCAGAATGTGGGTTATCCAAACAAGTTCTTCTCTGAACATCAGAGTCCAGTTTTATGGACCCTATAAATCCAATAGATTTACATCCCACATCACTAAACTCTTTCTGCTCTTATACACTATTTTCATTCACTTTCCCTGCTTCTTAAATTGTTATCCATGGTCCCTTTGCTACAATGTCAGGTATCCCCATGTCTCTTAAATTTAAATTCTGCAGAATTATTCATATATTTGCTAACTATGGGCATAGTGTAAATGATAGTATTTTTTACATCTTAAAATGTTAAAGCACAGAAATACCAATCAAACCTGAGATATTGTTGATATTTTGTAAGGTTTTTAATTGCTTTCTCCCCCAATCCCTGAGGGTGTTGCAATACATCCAGATTTTACATTACAGTGGCTCTGAGTAAATGAATCAGAGTTTTGAAAGCTGAGAATGTTGTAAAACTAAGTAGCACATAGTTCTGTCCAGCATCAAACAGCAATGACTGATTTAAAGAAAATGTCCATCTGCTTGCTGGGGGTGATATTAAAGTACATAACTTCTCTCCCTTTGTTGGAAGGAATGATGAAGCTTTAATACAAAAATGTTGCTATTTTTGCAGCCTCAGTAAACTTTTGCAAAGGTTTTTTGGACTTTAATAGAGCCATAAAACAATGGAAGTTTATACCTTAAGTTTGTATACTGTAGCTCAGGTTCAAGTGACATTCCGGAGACCCTTAAGCTTTCTTCAAGAAGCTGATTTGGGTTTCTCATGCATCATCATTTTTCCGATCTGCTTTACACCAGACTTTTTGATCCCTGAGGTTTTTGTTCACTATGACTGAAATCAGGTAGCATTTTGGTTTCTTCCTTCCCTGTCTAAGCTTATTCATTTCATGTATGAACCAAGACACCATTTTCTTCAAAGGCGGTAACTGGTAGCAATTTCAGTTAAGAATATAGGAGCGGCAATAGCAAGATCAGTTGAAATAATATCAGGAATAACTTTGAACATAGATATTTNNNNAAAGACAGACAGACATTGTCTTTATATGGAAAGGGTCTTCACTACCACTACATTAAGAAGAATAAAATTGTTTTATTCTTGCGTTCTCTGTTTTCCCCTTATGACTTTGTGATTATAATTTTATCCTCCAATACCTAAATTTAGCTTTGAATCAAGTATAGTATCTCAATAGAACACCATACATTAAGATCCACATTTAATTTCACATGACAGGTTTTACATTTGCTGAAGGCTTGGGGGCTATAGTTTTAGCAGTCATCTCACTCACATTTAGGTTGAACGCAGTTTGATGCACGTCTAGGAAATTTCTGGTTTGCTCACGCAGGGAATGATTCAAGTCTACAGCTGTCACAAACAGTATGCAGGACCTAATTCATGAATAAGCAGTCAGTTACTATGTTCCCACAATAAAATCGAATTCCAATCACAAAAGTAAATTGACATGAAACATAAGATGAGAGTTTTAAAAAAAAAAAAATTTTAATCACATTAGTGTTGAATTTGGGTGAATATTCACCTTAAAAATTAGGATACATATCCTTGCATCAACTTGCATTGCAGTTGGTACTCTGTAAAACATGCCTCACCTATGAATGTAGAACTCCACACATGAGTTTTATTTACCCTTAAAAATACAATAATTCATCCACAATGCTGTGAAAATAGCTATAAGGAAATCATGTATTGGCCTAATCAGGCTGTACTCCCAGCATTTATGTCATAAATTTACTATGTACAAAAAGTAATAAGAAATACTATGTAAGGAAATTACCTTTTCATAGCTAAAATGATAACTCCTCAAGAAATTAAGAAACCCAACAAACCTTTCTGAAAGCATTTGACATTATCTCCTAAAGCTGGGGTAAAAAGATGGATTGTACTTGATAGCAGATTTGATTATTTCACCCTTCTGTGGGCCCGTTTGGCCATAATACAATATTATGCATTTATTTACAGAAGTTTACTGACATAAGATTTCAGATGGTCAAGTGGCATTTCTAGTCTTTTCCCAAGCATGAAAATAAGCATGAACTGCTTAGTGGTGTGGAAGTGCTGATGCACTGAAGTATTTTGAAAACTATTATTTGATCTATTTGTATGTCTTAGTACTCAGAGAGTAGAAAATATTATGTGTATTATTCAGAAAAATACAAACCAGAGTTAGAGCTAGATATATACACACATAATATAAAACTAATTATGCTAGTACTTGCTGAAAAGTAAGAACTGGTAATGATTTGATATCAGAAAATATTGTGTGGCATTAAACACCCATTACTTTTACTGAAGTGAATAAACCAGAAAATACCTAAAAGAGCACATTTATTTAGTATTACTATTTTTGATTATCCTTTTTGGAGTCCTCTTACAGGAAAGTTGTCCCAATGAAGGCCACTTCTTTTCATCTGATCTTGTATATTTTCACTTACGCTTATCTAGGATGGTACTTTTGGTTGATTACATGCATATCATTATCATTGTGCTTTATTTTTAAGTCTTAATTTCTACTCTAGATTCAAGGCATTAACGTAAATACAGTTTTCCCATTTCCCTTCTTTCTCTGTCACTTGAATAAAAATCTCTGTCCTTATCTTACATTTTTAGAAAATTCACTTTCTTTCAGCCAGAGCTTGGGAGGTACAAAGGCGGCTCCTCACTATATGAACACACCTTTATTTTTTGTGCTCAAAGTTTGTTTGACATCCCAGTGAGACGGCAAGTATGCATGCAGTAACACATGTGCTTAGGTTGTTGCTGGCTCAGATCTCTGGGGATGTATGTGCTCCACTTTGTACCAACTGTTGGGTAAGAACAGTTAAACACTAATCTGATAATTATTAGCACAACATAAGAATTACAGTGCAAGATCGCCCGGCTGGTAGAAACAGGTGCAGTTCATAATGATCTATTTTTTGTACAGGAAAGCTCCATCTGTAGCCGTTCCTGAATATCATGTGTTGTATGGGGATTATTGTGTGGCACAGATACTTAAAATCATAAATTGCTGCATTTAAAATTAAATGACATTCAAACAAGCTTGCCTATTTCAGAAGTGACTACTCCCATACCGTATGTGAAGTACCTGTCATCACATGTTGCCAGCATGCTACTTGTGAAAGACCACTAGCATGCAAGTTGTATGCCCCGAAACATTCATCAAAAAAGACCTTCAGTAAACGGAATATCATTGCTATAAACAAGATCAAGGAATTGTTTCAGATGATTAAAGCTGCACCACACAATAGATCATTCCTGTATATAACTTCACTTCCAGTTCAATTGTGTCTGTGTACAGATCACTCAAGTGCTCTTATCTAGTTTTCTCCAAGCTTGTTCTGACAAGTTTGAATAGTGGTGGTTTGTTCTGAAGCAGTCAGTCCTTCTAACAATGCAAAGAATTAGTCTTTTGTCAGTGCATACCGACTGCAACAAAGGCGCCGTTCTACACAGCCTGATTTGGTGGCTGTTTTTCAGCAGAACTGATGACTACATTTCCAAATTGTGAAAACTTAACACTGTCAGTGTGGCTGGAGCTTAGGTTTTTTTTCTCATGTGCTCAGTGCCAAAAAAGCTTACAGTTTAAATTGTTGCTATTTTAAAAGAGCTCATTTTATTATTATAGTTGTTGTCTTTTAAAGACTACATGCTTTACTTTCTGGGTATATACAGTCATACTTGCTTCTATTTGGCATGTAATGGAAATACCATAGCATTTTCTGAAGGTTTTTGAAATATTTAACAAACATTTTTGGTCATAGTTTATTTTTACTTCTACAAACCTAATTTATAATTTAGTATTCAAAGAGAAAGTTACAGAGAAGCAACATTTTATTATAGTGATAGGTACCAAAATCTGTTTTGGTTTACCTTAATCAGCTTTAGCGTAACATTTATTTATATTTTTCAAAAATTACATGGATACATATTTTATACTTGAATTATTTTTTTTTTAATTCTTTAGATTGCTAGAATCATACTGGTATGTATTCCTGCCTACCTCATTTTTATTACATAAACATTGAGTGATTTTGTCTGCAGATGTATGAAATTGTCTCTGGAAGTCTTCAACCCTTCTGAAAGGTATTACTGTAGCTCC